>PVKA01013715.1:0-54296 GCA_004027165.1 Ctenomys sociabilis | reverse complement strand
CTCCCTATGTCCTCAGTCTGGTTGCAGTGTTTTCCTGGGCAGTTGGGGTGCAGGCTCTCTTAGAGACTTTCTTGTCACTGGTGTGTTGCTTATGGTTTAAGAGGTTTGGTCCAGAGTCAGTGAGCCCCAAGAGAGGAGGCACAGGTGGGAGCCGGGCAGCAGAGGGGCACAGAGGAGCCAGGAGGGAGGTTTACCCACCCGGGTCTGGTGCAACAGCTGCCTCTTTCTACTGGGTACGATTTCGGATGCGGAACCGCTGTGGGTCTCACCACTCGCTGTGCCTTAATATTGTAAGCTGCTGTTGTAGAGAAAAAGATTTTTAAACAAAGATACGTTTTTTTATTTGCCTTGGTGAAAAACACACTAACTCTTAAGGCTGACCATTATTGCCCAGTCAGTGACCAGAACACGGGACGCTGCCAGGACAGTACGTGCCACCTCAGCTGCAGCGTGGTCTCTGTGGGCAGAAACCACATCTGTTAACTGCAGCCAGAGGGCTCGCCAAAGAGCCGCAGAGCCACAGAGGCTGCTCAGGGAGCTCAGGCCAGGCTGTGCTTCACTCTCCTGAGCAGCTCTGAACGCGCTTGTCAGGCTTCCTATGATCACAGCCTTCCAAGCCTGACACCCACTTCGAACTCCATCTACTCTTCTAATACTGAGGATTCTGAGCAAGAGAAAGTGAGGGAGAGCAGAGTCAACTGGGGGTTGGCAGGACCCGGGAGGGCAGGCGGGTGCCCCCTTCACGTTCCTGGGGGCTCGCGCCTAGCAGGGGACAGAGTGTGGTTCGCCAGACCTGCAGGAACCTCCAGGCTGTGGCCTGCTGAGCTCTGAAGCCTACAGCCAGGCCACTGACACACACCCATAGCCACATGACCCCACCTGAGGCAAGAAAACCTGGCATACAAGCCCAGCCTGGACCACTCGGGGACTCAGTGAGAGCCTCTCTGAGAACAGAAAAGAGCAGGGAGGTGGAGCAGGGCAAAAGTTCCAACTCAGTCCCCAGGACAGAACCAAAAGCTTTTCATTCGCCCACAAAGCAATCTGCACACAGTGCCGAGACTGGAAAGTGCTCCAAAGTGTGATGAAAATAGTACGAAGGCCTTGCTTGCCTGCACTTGCTGCCCCGTCCTCTGCTTGCAGCAAATGGCTGCAGTCCACGTGGTGGGAAGTCGCTGGCCCCCGGTTCCTGGCAGCACAAGCAAGACGCCATCCACAGAACTTCCCACAGTCAAGCTCTCCTCACCGCGTGACAGCAGGGGTGCTGAGGTGCATGTGGGCTGGCTCCGGGGAGCCAAAAGGAAGCTTTTGTGGCAGTCAATGCCAAGCCCTCCACTGGGCACACTTTGCAAGCAGCAATCTCCTCCTGATGAGCTCAAAGAAAACAAAAATTGCCCCAAGCCAAGGAATTCCCCGCAAACGATCCACTGTGGGGAAGTGGCTGCTGTCCCAGGCAGGCCCTTTGAAGTGACATGGTACACCTGTGTAATTAGGAAGTTAACAGCCAGTATGCTTCCAGGGCCAGAACCAGCTTCTGAGATGCACCAGGCCTGCGAGCCTTCTCACGCTGAGCAGGCTCCTCCTCTGCTCCTGCCCCCTGGAGCCCCAAGCACCCTGCAGGGGTGAACGCTGATTAGTACTTGATCATGCTCAAAAGGTGCAAAGCCGTGTGTGAATGTGTTGTACCCAAGAGACGGGTGCTGAGCACACAGCACGTGTGTAAACCCTAAAGGGACTGCAGTGAGATGCGGCATCGCGCATCCCCAGCAAAGCCCTCCCTCACTCTGAATGCACTCGCCCAGGCTCTGGTCGCTTTCCGAGGCAGCTCTGGAGCCCTCTGTCTTGAGGGTCTTCACAAAGCATGGTCAAGAGTGAGCACTTCATCTGCAGGGTCCACTGAATGGGCACACTTCATGGCTCCTGGCTCTTCCCAGATCAAAACAACCCTGAGAAGTGGCAGCTTGGAATCTGCTTGGGACATGGAGGCAGTGAGGACAACCCAGTTAAGGGTGATACCCAGAATTCACATGACTTCTACAGAAGAGGGCTTCAGAAAGGCTCAGAGAGCAGCAGGTGTGATGGCTTGTGGGGGTCCCCTCGGGGGATGGACAGCAAGGATCTCTGTGATGTGGCTTTAAGTTGAATATGCACCTTGTATTTTGGTCACACTGTATATAGATGTATATGTGCATTTAGGCATACATTCGTGCTGTATATATGAGGTAGGCATGTACTTTTTTGACTAATTTTCAGGCATTATAACCTTTTCTCTCTAAATTCGGTGTTCAGTACATATTCCCAAAAGCAAATATATTGTCTTACATCAAATACATGATGTGTTACTTTTTAATTCACTATCCCTGTTCAATTTTTTTCAATAATGTCCTTCATGGTCCCATGCATCTATTTTTTAGGTTAGGTCTTACCCTAAATTATGCATTGCTTAGGGCCTCATCTCTTTAAGCCCTACTCTGGAGCAGCTCCTCTGCCACGGGCTGCATGTGTTTCAAGAGTTAGCTACTTGGCACACATCTATTTGGGACTGGTCATCGTACTTCTGTGACAATACATGAGGCAACGTCACCAAGCTGGGGGAGCATGGCGGGCCAGGTTGCAGCGAGGTGCTAAGTGGGTCCCAAAAGAGCTGAGTCACCTGCAAACTGCTGTGCCTAGCTTAGCATGAGATGGTGGCATTTGGCTGCGATGGATGGGGTCGGCCTAAAAAGATTGGTGTTATCATTTAGCCAACATCAGATTTAAAATCAGACTCACATACTGATCCATCTGCAGGCATGCCTTAGCAGCATCTACAGACGCACCCCACATGACAGTCACACAGGTGCACACCTCTGTCCATGGGGCGACCACAGGAATGTTCACAACGTCATGAAAGGGAAAGAAGGGCAAACCTAAAGCAGCACATCTCTCTATGGCAGCACATGAAGCAAGCCAAGAAATGAACTGGAAGCACCAGCACGAGACCCAACAGAAAGCACGTCATCTCTGAGACAATACTCGAGGTTCAATACGAAGAAAGGTCTTTCTTGAAAGGGAGTGAAAAATTATAATCTACTGAAAGCGGTAGAAAATAACCAAAGTCACACAGAGGTATTAATGAATATGTGCTCAGCCTTGCCATGGAGGGCAGGCAGAGGAACTACAGCACCTAGTAGAGCCCGAGCAGCCTAGAGCCCACACAGAAGGACCCACCCAGCTCAGCAGGGCTGCTAAGGGTGGACTCGGCCGGGAGCAGGCCAGCAGCAGCAGGAACAGTGCAGAGTGCACACCCAGCCCCACTCCTGAAGGATCTGAATGATTCCTGGCAGAGCTCACCCAGGGATGGAAAACAGAATGGAATGGAGCCCTGGCTGACTTTCCATGGAGAAGAATGAGACCCTCAAGATAGAAACAAAATTGAAGTTTGTAAAACAGAGTAATTTTGTTGCACTACTGAACATGTCTTAGGGAATTTCTAACATTTAAACATGCACAGAGAAATACCTTGCAAAGATGCTAAAATGTGCATGTGCACAGTGGAGTACTACTCAGCCATGAAAAAGGAGGTGTTCAAGTCATTTATAAGAAAAAATGTGGCTCTTGAAGCCTCAATGATAAATGAAATTAATCAGAATGGAAGGTTAAATATTACATGTTTTCTCTAATATAAATAACCCAAAATATAAATAATGTGAAAAGCAGAACAAAAGAAAGATGAACAGTAGGAAATAGGGCAACAGATTCCACAGAGAGGAGAGAAAAAGAGCATGGTGGGGAAAGAACAAATAGGAAAGGTCAGGAGGGTTGGCCTGATAGCTCAGTGGACTAATGTGCCTGCTTAGGCAGAGCGCAGTGGTCAGGGTTCAATCCCCGGTGTGCTGTGCCAGCCCTGCCTCTGGGCATACGGAGACAGTGATTGAAACTGGGCATGGTGGCATGTGCCTGTAATCCCAGCCCTTTGGGAGGCTGAAAACAGAAGAATCACTTGAGTCCAATCTATGTAGTGAGACCCTGTACACCCTGTAGACCCCTCCCTGAGTACCAAAAAAGGAAAGGTCAGTACGTGGTGCGTGAACACACTGGCCCCTGTGCTGGGCCACTGCTGCACACCACACAGCTACGCTGGCTAAAAGAAGAAACGTGGCAGTGGTCCCTGCGAGGCTGGAGAGTGAGCTGGCCTTGCCGCCCGGTGCGTGGTGTGCCACAGACACCGCACAAGGAAGTCATACTGTGCTGTGCAAATAAAAGCGTAGCTGCTTCATAGATAAAAGGTAAATAATTGCACTGTTCTAAAGAAACTACTTAAGGAATAATTGAGTTTTTAAGATAATTTTGGTACCAAAATACATAAACCTTTTCTCACTTTTTGCTTAAAGATACTCAGAGCTTTGCATATGGAGAAAGAAGAAAAGAAGGAAAGGTGTGCAGGCCACAGCCTCCTGAGGGAAGCCTGTGATTCACCTGAGGAGCAAGGCCAGCTCTGTAACAAACTTACAGGCCCACACTCTTCCCCTTAGAAAAACTGGGCAGGAAACTACAATCTCTTTAAAAACTTCTTAAAATCCTAATTTGCTTAAAATACACACAGGAACTCAAGAGTCTTAATAACCCTAATCCCAATTTCCTCTGAGTCCCTCCACTGTTTTATTGCCAGTGATTGGGCAGAAGAGTGGGTGTTTAAATTCAACAAAATCAAGAGACATTTGTGTCCTGTCGGGCCTACTTTCCAAGCACAGCAAAATATTTAAGAAGGTAAAAAGAAGGGAAGAATTCAGAAGAGGAAGAAAGAAAGAGATCTCTGGATTAACTCAAATCCAAAATAAATATTTGGATCCTGATCATCTACAGACTTTGTTTTCATTAGTTCTCTGCCTTTCCAGAGCATATTTGGTGGGAGAGCTGGGACCAGGCGTGGCGGGCGAGGCCGTTGCGGCTGCCGGCGGAGCCCCACCCGCTGCGCAGAGGCCCTTTAGCACCGCAGCCCAGCCCAGCTCCCCTTGGGGAGGGTCAGGGACACCCACGCCGGACGCAACGGAGCCCAGGGAAAATCTCAAACATTTTTCCAGCGTAGAAGCTGTCCTAAAACTTCAAAAAGAAATTCTCTCCAGTGTTTTATAATCTCAAATATAAGCTGAAGTGAAACAATGTGGTGGGAGACCCCAGGTGGAGGCTGCTTGCCAGACGGCCAGCCCAAGCCGGCAGTGCCAGGCCACATGAGCCCGCGACTGGAACAGGCTGCAAGATGAAAGCATCTTCCAAAAAAAGACTGCGCGAGCGGAGAGTGTGCTGGGAACAGAGACCTCACAAAAGACTAGGAAACCCAAAAGTTAAGATTTTCACATCTTCATCAAGGGTTATCCTTTACGCGCTGGAATCTGCCCTAGATCTGCAGCCCGTCCAGACCTGGCCCTGTTGGAATCCGAAAGGGTCTTCCCAGGGCCTTCCTGTGCCGTCCTGGCTGCCACACGGTACCCGAGGGACAGGCCAGCGCAGAGGTCAGAGCGTGCTCAGCACACCCGGCCCCTCGGCTTCCTCTTCAGGTGGGCAGAGGCTGCTGTGGGGAGGTGACGCACGGCAGATGGGGCACGCCACGAACACGCCTCGGGACAGCTAGCTGTACATGGCGGTAAGGGGCCATGCTCAGCAGCACGTGCGTCTCCACCCCGCCACTTCCTTCTCCTTGAGCACAGGCAGCTCCTATCCTGCTGGACCCTGCCTGTCCACAACCCTGTCGCTTATCTTCTAGTGGGATCGTTAGTCCATTACAAGAAGTGGCTCTAGGAATAATCAGTGTGAGGACAAGGCAACATGCTGCACATGGTTTCAAAATTCATTTTGTGGCAACGCAGCCCTGCAGCCCTGGTCACACCAGTGCCCTCAACAAAAATTAAAAGGTCACTTCCTGTGTGGCTCGTGGCTCTGTGTGTCTCTGCTGTCACATCTCATCATTTGAACATAAGCTCTGCACTGGGACGTGCCAGGCTCTGCTCTTCCATCTCTACCCCCTTGACGGGCTCTCTACCTGCCAGAGATGAGTGCTAGCAGCTAAGCCAAGTTCACTGGAACCCCAAGCCTAATAGGCTCCACGGCACGTGCCCACTCTGCACCTGGGACTCCTAGGCTGGTCTGCTGGCACGGGCGCATGCTCCAGTTCTGTGCTATGCGCTGGCTTTCCATGTGTCCGCGTCACTTCCTGTGATGTACCTGGACACCTGGATGACACCTGCTGATGGAGCTAATGGGGGTCGGCTAGCCTTAGAGAATGTGTCCACGCTGTGCCCTGGCAGATGGCTCACACGTCCGCAGTTCATCCCAGGAAAAGGTCACGTACCCAACACCACATGAGCACGGTCCCAAAGGCTGAGCCGGTGGCAAACACCCAGCGCTTTGGCCTGGCCCCTCTGCACCCTCTTCCGGTCCTCTCCCTTGGCCCCTGCCTTGCTTGGCTAACACGCCAGTGCCTGGGTGAGTCTGGGGATCCCTCTCCGGGACGTCCAGTTGCCCCCACCTCTGACATCTGCTCCCTGGGCCCCTCGGGCAAGCTTGGCAGCCTAGTTAGCAGGGGCCCGCTTTGGTCTCCTTTCTGAGGTCATCCGCCTGCTGATGTCCCACCAGTGCCGCACACCCCGGCGGAAACCCTGGCTTTGCCCTGTTAGGGTCAGAATTCAGCCCAGCTCTGTCCTGGGGCTGCTTTCTTTTCCTACTGCAACAGTTCCTGTCTTCGCCACTCTATATCCAGCTCTGGTCCTCTCTGACAACCACCAAGGAACGTCAGATACCAACTGTCAGCACGCCCGGTAGCTTTTGGAGCAGAGTGCAAGGTGGCTCAGAGCAAGGACAGGGCCTCTTCTGAAGGAGCACGAGCACCTCCTTCCACAACTGTGGGTGCTGGCAGCACACCGGAGCAGAGGCCGCTGGGCCAACGCAGTGATGTGACAGGGGTGTAGGGCTCCAGGAAGTAGGGGACCCCCACAGCAGTCAGCTGAGGGAGCAAGACAGACATGCTCAGACCTGTAAGGCCTCGAAAATATTTATCTTCTGCACATTTTCCTCAGCAAGCTACTGCAGGGGATGTTCCACAAAAATGGGCCAGCAAACAAATCAAGAAAAAGAGAACCCAGATGGTGGGGTGCGCCCCACAGGTCAGAGGTGAGGGCCCAACCAGCAGGTCATGGCACACCTCCCACAGGCTGCAGATCAGAGCCTAAAGCACAGAGGGCCAGGGTAGCGGGCTTGCAGGAGATGCAGGCAGAGAGCGCTGAAGTCAAGTACGGGAGGTACAGAGGGGAGCGTGGCACAAGGTGTGAGCGCCGCACCGTGCAGCAGCTGGGGCAAGCCCCGGCTATAGGACATGCACGACTGGTCGTTCCCAGAGAGAGTGCGGGGGCCGGAAGGAAGCAGAGTCCAGAGCTGGGCTAAACCCTCACCTCCTGCAGTGGGGATTCAGTAGACAGTGCCCCAAAGTAAGAAGTAGGGGATGAATGGATGTGACAGGGTCAGAAACCCAAAATGCTCAGTGTGCGGGGAGTGCTGGAAGCACAGGAGGGCACACAGGTCCCTGAGGCGGTGAGGCCTCTCACGGCCTGCGGGGCTGGCTGCTTGCAGCTGCGTCTGACTATGATGTGAACAACACCTCAAAGCGGTAGGTCAGTTAGCAGCAAATTATCTACACTTAGGAAAATGTCAATTTTATGAGGTTGAAGAATTTCAAGCTAAAGATTTAATTACATAGAAATTAGATTCCAGAGAAAATATCTTGTCATATAGATAGCTAAGATACCTCTTATACTATCTAAGCTGTGGAAACAGCAAAGTTCTAATGGATATTTTATATTAACTATCCCCCACCATAAGAGGTTGAGAGCAGGGAAATAAAGTTCAATTGACAAGGAGAAAAAAAACACAAAAAGTGAAAGAGAAGAATGGAAAATGAACGTTACTATTCTGCAGACTGTCTGTGGCTAACAGCACAGTCTTCCAGTTCCTGGATTTTCTGTAATTACCACCAACAAAAGGCAATCGGAACCTGACATCCAGCCCTCGCACCTCACATCCCAAGGAACGGGTTCATGGGGTGTGGACAAAAACATTTGCTAAGCCGGGCGTGGTGGCGCACGCCTGTAATCCCAGCACTCGGGAGGCTGAGGCAGGAGGATTGGTATGAGTTCGAGACCAGCCTGAGCAACAAAGTGAGCTTAAGGCCAGCCTGAACTGCGTAGTGAGACCCTGTCTCAAAAAGACAAAAAAAAAAAAAAAAAAAAAACATTTGCTACATCATGTACTTGACTGTGGATCAAAGCATACATGTAATCCATATTTCTGCTTCCTGCAAGAGGACCTCATTGAAATCTTGCCAGAAAGGAAGAATCAGACAGACTAAGTGCTCCAGGCTGAGTCTTCATGGGGGCCTCTTGTGTTACCCCGGGGAATTCATCCAAGCTGTCACGACACACTGTTGAATAAAGTGTTGGGTTTCCCGGGGAGGAACGCCCCCCTCAGCGAGGCGCACAGCGCTGTGGTGAGCCCTCCTCGCACTGCGGCATGTAACTGACACTTCCCAAGCCCTTAGGCCAACCCAGAGCCCTCAGCCCACCGAGTGGCTTGGCTGAGCAGCTTGGCCAAGCCACACCTGCAGAGCCAGCCGCACAGAAGGGCACAAGAGACGAAACACTACACGGATGATTTCTCAGACTGTCCCAGCATTGGCTAAAGTTTATACCTTTCTAGACTTAGGAAAAGTACTGGTATCACCCAAACCTAAGAAGTCTCATGGTTAGTAAGAACTAGCCCTTTATCCCCTGCCAGCCTCTGGGTCCTGAATGGGAATGCTAGCAGGCACAGTCATGCTAGAACATCCAGACAAAGTGTTAACACACAGGCTTGCCTCCCCGAATGCAGATTTTCTTCTGTAAAATACCCAAGGTCTGAAAGTGCCCATGCTCTGACTCTCAGGCACTGACGGGCTCTCCTCGAATCTGGCTTTTCTATGTATTCAATGACTCATGTTAAGAAAACAGGCTTCCTGCCAGCCCAAGAACTGTGCGTGCAACTGCACCTAGGCTTAAGAAGCAGGGGACGAGACTCCGCAGTGCTGTGCTGCCCCTGCAGTCATGTATTTGTAAATACAAATACAAAAGAAGCGGATCTGAGTACCCTATCTATAAGCAACCTAGGGAGACGTGTGGTTTTATTTCTGTGTGTAAGCCCGAGACTTCAGTATATTTATTTTACAAAGTGAATGCAACTCAGACCTCAGTTTAGGACCCAAGGTTGAATCTTATTTACAGAGCAACAGACCACCAGTTGCTCCTGCCCCACGCCCTCCTGTGCCCTCCCACACTGCCCACGTCCACCCTCCACCTCCCCACCAGGCCTGGCTCTGTACTTCCCAGAAGCCTTTCACATTGGACCTTGTCTCAGGCCCATGTTTACAGCTGCTTTAACTCTGCCTTGACAAGGGTTGGTGTATAGCTCAGCAAACTAAGCGCCTGCTTAGGTAAGCAGCAGGGTCAGGCTCGGATCCCTGGCTCCGCATGCGCGCTGGCCCGCAGGTGCGCTGCACTGTCGATGGGGTCCGGGCACGTTGGCACACGTGGAAGGCAGAAGTTAGGAGAACCACTACGAGTCTGGGCTGTGTAGTCAGACCCCACACAATAAACATAAATAAATAAATAAGCCTTTTAGGGGCCAGGGAGATAGCTTGGTAGAATAAGCACTTGCCTGGCAAGCACAGGGTCTTGAGTTCAATCCCGGTACCACAAAAACAAAAAAAGAAAAACAGAATCCCTCCGTCCAGTGTGAGGCATTCGTTTTCCCCCTCAGTCAAATCGCACTGGGTGAGAAATACCACAACTGCAGGGTGTCCTTCTTTTCTCTTTCCTTCTTTGTGTATGGTGGTGTTTTCAAAATTTTCTTTAAAAACAGGCTCCATGTGTTTTGCCTCATGGCCTGGCAGCACGATCCAGGGTGACTGCTGGCCGCCCGCCTCTCTCTCCAGCATCTGGTTCCTCGACTTCCCTTCCCCTGCACAGCGGGGCGTCGCAAGGTCGCAGTGGTCTGAGCCACTCAAGCTCCTCCCGCACCTGAGGAGGTCAGCCCGGCCAGCCCACTCCTGTGGGCTTCCACCGTGTAGCTTCCTGTGTTATTTTTTACCTTATTATTTATTTATTCATTTATTTTGCAGAACCGGGGATTGAACTCAGGCCCTTGCGCTTTCTAGGCAAGTGCTTATTCTACTGAGCCACCTCCCCAGCCCCTACCTTTCTGTTTTAATTGGCACAAAATATTTGTACAAATTTATGGGGCTCAGCACAGCAATTTGATACACAAGTGCTGACCAAACTAGAGTAATTAGTATTTCCACCTTTTTAAATGTTGATTATTTCTATGTACTGGGACACTCACACTCCACATTGCAGCTGCACCAGCGCACTCCTCCTCCCTGACCTTATTTTACTAGCTGCTGTCTAACCACTCTTTGCTCCTCCTCCCTCCAGGCACCCCGGCCTCGGCCTCAGTGACCATGTTCTACTCTCTTCGCCCCAGGTTACTTTTGTTTCCACACACAAATGAGAGCCACAGCACTTCCTCCAGGCCACAGGCCCTGCCACAAAAGACAAGTCAGCTTTTACAACTAAACGACATCACTGAACATTCACCGCCTCTCCTGGCTGCCCACCTGCCCCTGGCCCCGGCCGTGCCTGTGCAACAGCTGTGTGTGCACAGCTGTGGCCTAGCATGATGTGTGCTCTCGTGTCCTTAGGCCACGTGCCCACGAGGGACTACCACAAGAGCAATTACACAAAATGAGAGGCAGCCAAGGCTGGAAGGAGGGAGTGAAATTATCTCCACATGCTTCTTGTTCCAGAATGCAGGCAGGTCCCTCGGGGCTGCCTTCAAGCACTCATGGCCCTCTGCCCTCACCCTCCGCCCTTGCCCTCCAGTGTATTCTCCACCAAAATGCCAGGGGGATTTGCTAAAGTGAAACAAAGCTCATGTTGCCCAGGCCCACCATGGCCTCCAGGCCACCCTCACACCTGGAGAGTCACAGCAGCTCGCCTCATCCATTCTGCAGTGCATTCAGCACTCACATTTACGCCCCTGATCAAGGAAACCAGTAAAGCCAGCACGCAGCTCCCAACTGGCTCTGCGAGGGGACGCACTCTGATGCCCTTGAACTTCAGGGTTGAGACAGACTCCTATTATCGCTCGGGCCCACTGCGCTGAGCAAGGCCCCACAGCCGGTGTCCCTCCGCGTGCTGGGCAGCGTGTCCTCTTGGTGACCAGGCATGGACACTGCCATTGGGCAGGGATGTGCTGCAGCATGCACTGGGCACAGATGGCATGGGCTGGCTCCTCAGAACAAGGAAGGGGCACCTGTGCACCAGAACACATGGTCTGATTGAAAGCCCCACATGCAGGGCTGGACAAGCCTGAGGGGCCCAGGGAAAGCGCTGCTCTAGTGCTCTTGGCTGTTTTAAACCACCTTTTGATGATGTAGATATCAATTCAAAAGACAAATGGATTATACCCACCTGCCAAGCAAGTCCTTAGGTGATTTACTGAAGCAAGGACACTGCGGAGTCCTTGTAAACCAGCGGTTTTCTCCTTAAACACCTCCCTCTCTTCTGAATTGCCAAACTCCCTTCCTAGTGGGGCATCAGCTGCCCATCACAGGAGCAGAGTCCACCAGTGAGAGCAGCCAGAGATGCTGGCTGTGCACAGTTGGACCCTATCCCTCTGTAGGAGACACCACTTTCAGCTGAACATGAGCCTGGGCCTGGAGACTTGGAGGTGCTGTCAGCCCTGGGATCCCAGGAAGGAGGGGGACCATGGCACCCTTGTATCCTGGGCTGGCCTCCAGTCTCATGGTCCATGAGCTTGGGCAAGAAGGCACTGTGTGCCTGCCACAGCATCAAGAAGGCCTCTCACCCAGGTCTGCTGCTCATCTGTCCCTCAGCTTCCACAGCCCACAGATGACAGCCCTCCTCCCACTGCCTCCTCCTGCAGGCACCCAGCTGACCACACGCTCTCCACCAGGCCACAACCCTGTCTCGTCTGCACCACCCCGCACATCTCCTGCACCCAAGCCCACAGTGCCTGCTCTCCTAAGGCCAGCTCTGCCTCCTAAAGCCTTCTTCTCCTTCTCACAGAGGAGACAGGGAGAGAGACAGGCAGCACCTCAGGTAGGGCTCCTAGAAAAGACAGCAAAGGCTCGCCTCCCCTCTACATTGGGGCGGGTTCTTGATGCCCTGTTCTGGAAGGAGAAGCACTCACCCTTCCCTCCAGAGCCTGAAACACACAGTTGGGGGAAGCACCCAAGATGCCAGACATGGATCCTCTCAGGGCTCAAATGCATGCCTGTGAGCATGGTAGCCATTTTTCCACTTTTTGTTCAAAAAAAGTACAGCTGTCAGATCATTCTGCTGCATACCTCCAGTGTGCACCATAAAAGTAAGGGGGTTTGTTTGTTTGTTTAATTATTTAGCACAGGATCTTACTATACAGATTGAACTTCTAGTGATCAGACAGAAGGCAGGGACAGTTGGTGACAGGGCAAACCAAGGCCACCCAAGCACTGAGATTACAGGCACTCACTCCCACCCCAGTCTCAGTCACTGTCTCATTGTGCCCTGAGGGCAGGCCCAGCACAGAAAGCAAAAGTAAGTTTTAAACTAGCAGGAGGAGCAAAGGGCAGGGCAGGGCAGCGGAAAGGGCCCAGGAGACATGCGCTGTGTCTTTTCCCCTCCGCGCCACTCTGCAGGATGAATTTGCACATGGCAGGGTGACCACGAAGAGCAGGAGGAGGATGATGCAGGCATAGCAAGGAGGAGGCCAGCTCCCTACAGTGAGAGGGCGTCCTTGCCTCTGATGTCCTCAGCCCTCGCTTGCTGCTTGCAATGCTGCTCAGAAAGAGGGAATAACTCCTCATCACTGAGGGAGAAACCACCCGCCTCAGCCCAGTGCAGGTGTCCCAGCACTCAGGAGAGCCCGGGCACACTGCCGCGGGCCCCACTGCACCAGCTCCTGGTTAAGCCAATCAGCCGGGAACAACAGGGGCTTTGTCTAGGAAACCTGAGTTCAAGCACATGGAGATCAGATAAAGCACAGCAAGGGCTAGGGACTGCTGTGATCTGTTGATCTGAGCCCTACAGTGCCAGCAAGACAGAAGGCAGGGATAGGCGGGTGACAGTGCTTGGCCGGGCTGACAAGGGGCAGTAGGCACCTGATGGCCTAGCAAAACCAGGACACAGTCCGGCTATGTGTGTGCTCCCTGTGTGAATAAGTGCCTGTGTGTTCCACCTACGTGTGCGCAACTGCATGCTCTCCCTGCAGGCATAAGTGCCTGGGTGTCCCACTACATGTACCCAGGAGCCTCAGGAGTCTATAACAGACACACACGGTTCCACCACACAGGGCATTGTGCTGCCGCTACATGTGCTGGGTTTGAACAAGCAGGCATTTACAAATACCTTTTCTATGAGCCAGCAATGGCAGAAGAACAATTGTGCCCTGGAAGGGCCCATGGCCAAGCTTGGATCTTTAAGTCCCATGTCCTGCAAAGAACGAAGAAGTGGCAGATGAAAGAGGTATGCTGAATCTATGTCTAGATTTTGGCTGTGTCTACATCTGGCTATGAAACCAGTTCCCTAAATTCTTTAGACCCTCTCACTAGAGGCTTCTCAGATTACCTAAGATAATAAAAAGGAAGCATAAGGGCTCCTTTGACCACACATTAAACATGAATTAAATTACTGATATTTCATGGTGTCTCCTCCCCGTGCAGTATGTTTCTGTGTTAAAAGTAGAAGTTAACAATTTCATATATGTGTATAAATACACAGTGTATTTATCCACAGTGAGGATACTATGGAAGGAAGAAAAAATAAGTTAGCATGTACACAACTCTGCAAATGCTCTCCATCAAAGACAACTTGAGAGGCAGCTGGGTAAAACCGCTTCCAGGGAATAGAGTTACATTAAGCTGGAAACACATTTGCACTAAGGTCGTTCCTCGCTTGCAGCTGCACCTACACTAGGAAAGCACTCTGCAACACACGGTCCAGCTGTGCAACTAGTCTAAGGCAGCCCTGGTGGGGAGCAGTCCTAAACAGATGTGGCAGGGTATACTGCTAAGGACCAGAGGGCAAGGTGCACAGCATCTAATGTGTGGTACCTTCGCTAACAAAGCTAAGGAAAGACACATGTCTGCTCATTGGCATGAAGAGACCAGTGAGACTGGTTGCCCACCACAGCAGGTGGGGTATACCGGGAATCCTGTGGGGCAGGAGCAGATACCGAAGCTATGGACACTGTCCAAGTCATGTAGGCTTGAAATATCCCCAAAATAAATAAAAACAGCAAGAGTGTGATGAGCTCCAAATGGAATCAAAAGAGAGGCATCTGGGGGATAGACACACTCACACTTCCTGGTTGCATTTCCCAGCAGACCCAACAGCAAAGCACACCAGCACCTACATTGTATTTCCTCAGCCGTTCTCAACCCAGAGAACATCTTGGAGAAAAGCCAAGTCAAGGAAAGCAAAAGTCAGCCTGCATCATCCGATGCCACAAAGCACAGACCACCAGAAAATGCTGGGAGCAGGTCATGTAGCCTGGGGTTCCAGGTGCCGCCTGGACCACAGCTCCAGTCTGGGACAGTGAAGAAGAACCAAAGTGAGGATGGGAGAAAGAGGTATTCACAGAAGTCAGTGATGAGCTTGGATCTGCGCTGCTCTACAAGATGCACGAAGAGATACCTCAGGAAGAGGGACGTTCTCATGGTGGACTTCCTCCCAAAGCAAGGCCTTGGGTCATCACAGTGACAGCTGTTTCAGACACTCACTAAGACCACTGCACAAAGGTGTGATGAGAAAGAAGACCTCACAAGGCATCGAAGCATCTCCCTGAGACACTTACTAATATCCAATGGAAAGTCAACATCAACATCAGCACAGGGAGGCAACATGAATGCAGCGCTCAGTGTCAACATCACCAGACACACCAGACAGCACCGGGCTCCTCCTGACATCACACACATTCTCACCAGAGCTCTGGCAAGAATGAGGCCTCAGTCTGATGGTGGGGAAATCAGACAAGCCCAAGCAGGAGGTGCAGAGACAGAACAGCACTCTCCAATGTGCAGCTGTGGAAGGAAAGGGTAACTCAAGCATGGCCCAGAACAAAAAGGAGCAAAGAAACACAGCCACCAAAGTCAACATGTGATTCTAGGTTGTGTCTGAAAGAGGACAATTTTCATTTTACTACAAACATTAGCAGAATGCTAGGGCTGTGCCTAGACTTCACTCTGCAGTCACAGGCAGGCTTCTCAGAGGTGGCTGGATCTTGAGGGTGCTGGGATCAATTCATGGTGCAGCACTAGGCTGGAGGGCACAAAGATTGAGGGGCCTGGATGAGATTTAAGGATCACAAACAGCTGTGTTGCCTCTTATTGCTTTGCTACTTTCTGTCTACCCTGAGCTGTTTCTCTTCTTCAATACCTGTCTGCCATGTGCCACCCTGCCTGGAGCCAGCCTGTGATGGACTGAAACCTCTGCAAACTGTGAATCAAATAAACCTTTCCTCTCTGAACCTTCTCTCAGCAGTGATAAGAATAACTTAAGATACCATTGTACAGATGAAACAAGAGTTAAACACTTTCAACATTCAGGAATATGATAGGTATTTTAATTCAAAAAGGTACAAATGGAGAGCTGGCAAGGAATAGGAATAAAGCAAAACCAAAATCCAGCAGGGAAGGCATCAAGTCCCACAGTTCCACTCCGGGCATCTCCAACAATCTGTGGCAAGCTGTGACCTGCAAAGTGTTTGGACATAGCACCGCCAGTGGCTGTAGCTCTCATAGCTTCACTCATGGGCTGGCTTTGCTCACACCATTCAGCTCTCCTCAGATAATCAATGTTCCTGCTTTCTCCAAACTTCAAGGGACCCAGCACACCCTCAGCTTCACACTCACAGCTTCATATGCTGCCCTCTCAGGGGCACGCTGCTGGCCTCCCAGGCCTTCTCCGGAAATCTGGGTGGGAGCCTTCCTGACCCCACAACTCTTGCATTCTGCATGTGCCTAAAGCTGGTGTCGTGTGGATGGCACCAAGGAGCCTATCAGCTGGAGCAACAGCCGGGCTGCCTTCTTTCTTGGCTGCTGGGACCAAGTGCCTCCGGCCAAAATCCTCAGGAGTGACTTCCCCAGGCTGCTGCCATTCCAGAGCTCTGCGGCTCTTCTCAAAGCAAAGTCTTCACTTTCGCAACTTGTGGTTGCAAGGGCTGGAGTCCCGCTGGTCCAGTTTTTCTGTTGTCGTCTTCTAAAATACTTGGCTTTTTCTTGCTAATCTTTTCAGTAATCAATTTCTCCTCTGCTCCGTCTTTTCAGACCACAGCTTTACTGGGACTGCCTTTCTGGCCAAACTTACAGCATTTTAAATCATCCTACTGGGCTCTTGGCCCTCGATTCTTGACATAAATCTGGTTAAAAGCCACCAACAGTAGCCATGCCACCACCTCAACCTTCAACTGCCTTAACATTTCTTCTGCCAGATTAGTCTGGCATCTTTAACCTCAGTCTCTTGACACAAGTAAAATGCAGACAGACTGTCTGCCAAGCCATAACAAGGGCCTTGCAGCTGAGAGTCTGCCTTTCAGAGGAGACCTGGCACTTAGATTTTTCAATAATGCTAAAACTGTTAGGACTTCAGCAATAGTTAGAGATGCCCGCGATGCCTTTTGCACAAAGGGATATGCATGAATCTTTGGATGGCCAGGGTTGGAATGCTATGGTTTGTTTCTAGATATCCCCCCAAAGCTCCGTGGGGTCATAGGTCACTGTTCAGAGGTCTCTGGACCTGGAGCGCGCGGTGCAGGATCAATTCATGATGTAATGCTAAGGTCAAGGGCATGAAGATTAAGGGATGAGCATTGCCTGCCTTAAGTAGCCTGGATGAGCTACTTAGGAGCCAGCTGACTATGGACTGAAAATGCTACAAACTGAGCTAAATGAACCTCTCTCCCTTTAACTTTGGGCATTGGGTATTTTGCCTCCTCAACAAGAAAAGTAACTATGATGTGGGACAATTAGCAAAAGTTTAATAAGTTCTATGGACTGCATAACACTATTATATCAGATTTAGTGTCCTTAATTTAATAAATAAATTTAAAGGTATAAATGAGACTTTTGATTTTTCCAAAATATAGATGCTTTAGAAGTAAAGAGTATCATGTCTCCAAATTTCACATTAAATTTTTGGAAAATTGATGACATGATATAGCAAATGCGATAGGAAAAAACACTAACATTTGAGGACCACTGATAGAGAGTAATAAGGGTTATTTGTATGATCTTGAGTTTTTCTATGAATCTGAAATCATTTCACAATAAAATGATCTCTACATAGCTTTTCCTATGTTGGCACTTGAGTAAATCATAAGACCAGCCACTGATATTTATCTTATAAGAAACAAGTCTTAAATAATAGTTTCAAGCCAGGGAGATGGCTCAGATGGCTCAGTGGAATAAGCACTTGCCTGGCAAGTTCAAGGGCCCAAGTTCAACCCCCACTTCCACCAAAAAGAAAAAATAAAAGAAAGAAAGAAAAGAAAAAAGAAGTTCAAGAAATTTATGGGAACTTATCCCTCTTTACAGAAGTAATTTAATTTAGAACACAGAGCGGCAAGCTTGCAAGGTCAAAAAAAAACCCTAAGTTCGATTATAACCCCGCAATCCAAGTCAGTGCCATTCAACACGTCGTCCCTCTGTGCGTAGTCCAGGGCACTGCCTCTTTCCAGTGCCGAAAAGGAGCAGGGGAAGAACCTTGGCTGTTTCTCTTAGGATTTCAGCCTTCTAAAAAGCAGACCTCGCTGACTGACACTTTACCTCAGCTCCTGGGCGCCCACGTCTTCCAGGGCTCCTCGCCACTCATGCAGCCTTCTGAGCTTCATGGAGCTGCCCCACTCCACAGAATCACCACCACTGTTTCCAGAGCTCTGACTTCTCACCCTTCATTTCCAGTCTAGAGCTTCACCCTGGAGAGACCCCCTCTCTTGCAAGAGCCCTGTGCCTCTGAGCACTCTATCTTCTGTGCCATCCTGGCCAGGGATCGGTCACTCACCATGTGGGGATGGTGTTTGCCAGGCCCGTGTCTGGACAGCAGCGTGGGCCCTGGCAGCAGCCACCTTCTGTCTGCCTCTGACCATGCGACCTTTCCTAGCACCATTTCCATCACTGGGTTCCCAGACTCTCACCTGCCAGCCCTGATGCATCTCCTCGGGGCTCATGATGACCCCACTGCACCTCCAGCTGCCTGGAGGTGGAGGTCCCCACGTGGCCATGCCCCGCACCTTCTGGCCACCGGCCACACAGCCCTTCCCACGCCCCGAGGTGTCATACCGCAAGGTGAGGAAGTCAATTCTGCTGTGCTGTTTCCAGCTTTGACTGGCAGAAAATGACATTTGCTTCGCCATCTGGGAACCCCAAGGCCTTGCTGCCATCCACAGTTTGGGTGGTTAGAGAACCACTGTGTGCTGACTGAGCCCCCCTTGGGGCGCAGGGCACTGAGCCACTCAGAGAATGGCAGCTTCACCCCATAGAGCAGGCAGCCCAAGGCACCCTTGCACCTTCCGGCGAGCAAAGCTCAGGGCCGAGCAGAAGGGACGATACCCTGCCAGGGACAGACGCCAGCACAGATGTGCAGATCTGAGTCATGACAACCCTGAGCTAGGGTTTGCTTTGTGTCTGGCTTTTCGTCTAAAAAGAGGACTCTGAAGCAGAGGTAAGAAAATGACAGCCCAGGATCAACTCTGATGCCCATGTTTCTCCTTCTGAGTAAAATATTTACAGGATACAGTTGTTTGTGTCATGCTTTTCCCATCCTCTGCTGGCAGAATTGAGGAGCTGCCACAGAGCCACAGCCTCTGGAGGCTCCAACACTGGCTTCCTGCTCCTTACAGGAGAAATTGCTAATGGCTGTTGGGAGAAAGCACATATGCTCTTTATTGCTACAAAAATCTTGTAGGGGGACCAAATAGTTCAGCGGATTAAAGCACCTACAAGCAGGTGCAGGGGCCAGGGCTTCAATCCCGGGCCTGCCATGCCGGCCCCGCTCCTTGGGCACACTGAGATGGCAATTGAGACTGGGTGTGGTGGCACATGCCTGCAATCCAGCTCTTGGGAGACTGTAAACAAGCGGATCACTATGAGTCTGAGCTAGTAGTGAGACCCTGAACACCCTGTAAACACTTCCCTAAAATACAGAAGAAAAAAAATCTTACAAGGCTATTTTCAAACACCATGGCAATATTCAAAGTCATACTTTTAAAATGAAATTCTATGGCATACAAAGCTGGTAGCTGAGACTCTGTACTCCAACCTCCCACAGCCACAACAGAAGAGAAAAGCAGCCCATCAGAAGCACCGCTGCAGCCGTGCAGGAACCCTCAGTGACCCCACCGCCCATCAGAAGCACCACTGCAGCCATGCAGGAGCCCTTAGTGACCCAGCACCTGCAAGACAGCAATGTTTGTTCCCAAGGAAAAGGGCATGGACCCTTCCATAGCAAACCGTGCAGACACCTTCCCCTCAGAAGGAAGGCTGAGACAGAATCCGAGTGATAGGCACAGGCCTATTTCATGTTGAGTCCTCCTTAAGGGCCAGGAGCAGAGGGCACCGGTGTTCTAGTATAAAGTGAATGGAGGAAACCACTGAACACGTGGAGACGCTGCTGCGATTCTTCCCCAGATAACTCTGCCTTCCACAGTGCCGAGGGCCAGAAGGCAGAGACAAAGGTTGCCCTTGTCCTTGCAGACAGCAAGCAGTGCTGTCTCAACTTTCTTGCAGGTGCAAATGTTTTCAATAGGAACAACCCACTCCCCTTGCGTCAGCTCAGTGTGGATTTGCTGGCACCAAGAAGGGAGAGCAGAGTTTGACAAGGCAGGACCCTGAGACAGGATGGAAGATGGGATAGCTAGGGGTGAGGCTGGCCAGGCCTGGGTCTCGATTCCAGTTCTTGAAGCAATGAGGGTGAGGAATCACAGCAGAAGGGCTGCGGAAGGACACACACTGGTGGAGAGCCAGGCTGGACTTGTGTAAATGCCCACAGGCCAGCCCAGAGCTGGGGAGTCACAGGCATCTCCACTGTGGATGGGAACCAGTACAGCCCTCACATCCAAGATCAGAGAAGCCAAATCACATCTGACCCTCTGTGCCCAGCACCCATACTGTCACAAGCAGTGGCCACACCATCCTCAGTGACTCAGGAGCCAAAGACATCGGCTTCTAGTGCCCAAGGCGGGGACAAATGCCATCATGGCGACACAGGTGACACACTTCAGCTGCCAAGAACTGACTAGGGTGAAAGCCGCAGCCCACTGCTCCCTCCTTTACTGGCCCACAGACTCCACAGCTCAGGATGCACTGGAAACACAGCAGAGCCTGCTTTGCTAAGAAGTGGCCCTCTTCCTCATGTCCAGCCATCTGGCTGCTCAGACCTCTAGGAACTCTGTGGCCAAGGTCTCTCAGAACCTGGCAGGTATTTTGCTACTATTGATTAATCGTCCCAGGTTAGTATTCTTGGAGGCTCAAGGTGACCACCTTATGTCACCAGAGATAAGGTGGATGATTTCCTCAACCCCACCAAGTGTCTGTTCCATGCTTCCTGTCTCCAGGGCAGCAGTAAGCTCGACCTCGCCTGTTTGCAAGTCATGGTGCTTCACGCTGGATCCCATGGCCAGATTTGCTTTCCTTCCAGCACTAGCTATGAGCCGGTGCTGAGTGATCTCAGGGGCCCAGCACTAGGGCTCCCCATTGCACCAGGCAGAAAACTCGACTCAGGGAACTGCCCAGTGACAGATGGAGCCAATAGGAGTCTCCCTATCTTGCAGCATGACTAAGTGTCCCTACTATGCTGCCGCCTTAGAAAAGCATGCTGTGAGGCTATGGCTCACTATTACACTACGCATTGCACTCACTTGGGAAACTTCACGAGGTAGATTTGTTAATCCCTTTAAAACAATAAGCCTAAGTCTTCCTATTTTCAAAAGGCTCTTTTAGAATAAAAAGAATGCACATGCTGTCACCAGACTTTGAATAATTTGAATAATAAGTGACATAAACACTTTTGAAAGACTAACTTCACATACTGAAAATTCAAGATCAACCGTGGGTGAACACATGAGGATTCGGTCACTAGCATCAGACGTGTGAGCGGCTCTCCCTGGCGCCCTCTCCTCCTCTCTGCAGACAGAGGTGAGACAGGACCTCGAGTGGAGAGGCAGGCACCTGCGGGTGACCTACAGTCCACTGGACACAGGACTTGGCCTCCTGATGTCCAGCAGGAGCCTGACAAGGAGGAAGGGAAGGCACTGGGCAGAGGTGTCGGGAGCCCACACTTGGACAACAGCATCTAGGCTCCACCGGTGCCACAGGCTGGGACCAGGTGCCCTAAGAGCGAGTGCAGTCACTGCCCTCACACTGTGGAGTGACTCAGGAACAGCTGAGCCCTGGAGCCAGGCCCACCTCACTCCGGCTTCTGTGCCCTGCCTGCCACTGTGCCCAACCTTTAGCACGTGCTTCCAGGAGGCTGCCCGACCCCGACTCCTCCCTGCCTTTCTGCCCCCTACTTTCCTTCCCTACCCAAAGCCCAAGGTGCTGTCACATCTCACACTGCTCCAGGATCCTTTCACCTCTTCACTGTTATCCCAGAGCAGGGCACTGCCCGGACACCCGTGTGTTCAGAATGAGACTGCTGTGGGCCCTTGGGTTCTTTTATTTGTGTGCAGCCTTCCTCAGCTCCATAGTCCTGAAGAGGAGACCTTCTGTAGTGGTCATGATTCACCACCTCACCATGCTTCCCGGGCCCTTAGGTTTTCCCAGTGGCTAAAGAACAGGGATCGGAGTGCCCATCTCTGACAGGTGTAGACAAAGGAAGGGGTATAGAAAGCAAGAATCATGATATGTGTGTATGCATAGTACAGTTGTGATAGATAACGCTGTGCTTCTACATAATCCTATGAGAGGCAAGATTTGCACTAATGGTGGTTGGACAGGATATTATGTCAGCTTCTAGTACTATGGACAACCACTAGGAAAGTAACAAGGTAGAAAGTATTAATTATTGAATCTTTGATGTAATTCAGGTATAAAAATAAGATACGCAAACAGCTACACTCCCTTTATTTACTGATAAGAGACATATGCTATAATAATGTCTGTAAGTATAATATCATGTATGCACCTTCTATGATACCAAAACATTATGAAAACAGTTTGCAATGTATTAATTTATCAAATCCATCTTGTCAAGGTATCTTAAAACTGTCTCATTGATATTTTTACTTCAATAAAACAAAAAATAAAATAAAATAAAGAGCAGGGAGCTGGCTGTGCTGGTGTCAGTGATACGTGGAAGAAACAGAGTGAGGTGGAGGACAGAGGGCAGCACTGAGCCCTGCCTCCGCCCTCCCATTGGACCCGGTGCTAACGCAGCCACACGCACCCCGAGTTACGGCTCTCTGTGTTCATTGCTCCAGGAGCAATCACAACAGCAGTTGCAGGACTAACTTGAGAACATCACACTGTATCTTCCTGGCATGGCGCATGCTGCGAAATGCAATCCCTCACAGCATGCACCGTGGACAGTGCACAGTGCGCAGCGTGGCTCGCTCTCAGGTGCAGGCCCCTCCTGCTGGAAGCATACAACGCACTCGCTCCTCCGCATCAGTGTGATGGCCTGCACACAGAATTCCAGCCCTGGGGTGGGCGGCTGAGGCGGAAGGACCACAAGTTCACGCTCTTCCTGGCCACCTAGCAGCTAAGACTCAATCACACCAAGCCATAAGCTTTAGCAGAGGTAAACAGCAGGTGAATCACACAGAAACACTCACAAATGTGCAGTCACCTGGGGGGTTCATGCAGAGTCCTCAGGTTGTCACTGAATCGCAATTGTTCAGATTTTTTAAGCCTGGACGCCCACCCCCTGCAGACCCAGGCGACAGCAGACCACAGAGCTTCCAAGCAGGGCGAGATTTTCCGGGGGCAGGAGCACTCCGGCTGTGGCTAGAGCCGCATAGAAACCAAATTCAGAGTCAGCCCACGCTGGAAGTGTGCTGGATCCAGGGGAGATGCCCATGTGCAGCATGTAGCTCTGCTACCTCTCATGACTGTCACACTCCCACACACCAGCTGCTGTGTTTTCCTCACATTTGGACTAAAATTATTGGTCTTGTTCTCCACGTGTTGCCCCCCTTAGCACATAAAAGTGCTACGCCAAGCAGAAACCTACCGTGGGCTCTTCTAGAAAATCACGTCTTCCAGGATGGACCTTTGGCTACTGGCAGGGAGGGGGATGAAAGAAAACATAGGCTGAGAATGAGGAGACTGACCCACGGCAGAGGGAAACCAGAGGACTCAGCCCCAGTGACTGCAGAGGTCTTGGTGAATGGCATGTTACACTCGGAGCGAGGCTGCTGCACCTGCTGCTGCCCGCTTCACACTGCCCCGCTCCAGTCCCTGCTCCAGAGCTCCGAGCCCCGCCTCCACCACGCAGTTGCTGCTTCTTGCAGCTCCTGCTCAGCCTGAGCGAGGCCTCTGGAGGAGTGCATCAGGTGGCGAGGTGAGACTCACTGCTGCGCTTCCTGATGGCTCCTCTGGGTCACCTCAGTGAGCAGTTTGCCCATCAACAGTGCCAGGCACCAGCAAGCAGCACTTTCTCTTGGTTCATCAGCATCTGTGCTCCATGCCCACAGAGCTTGCGGGCCCACAGGCCTGCCTCAGTTTGCCTGGGTCAGCCTGGGCTCCTGTAGCACCATGTGCAGCCTCAATTGTGCCCACAGAGGTCCAGCCCAGGCTGCAGTGGTGCGGCTGACAACGCCAACACTCCCTTGGTTTTGTTCAGCTTGGCATGGCCAGGAGTCTGGGCAGATAGCCCTCAGGGACCAGGTGACCAGCTGAGAAGCGTGGGCTCACATGTGACATCCTTTCAACTTGATAAATTGTCTGCTAGTAACCAGCCATGTAAACCAGCAAGAGTCATCCTGCTATCCTCAGAGCTAGAGTAAAGCAAAGGAGCCAAGGAAACACAACTCAAGCTGAATGGCATTCACACCCGAGGTGAGGCTGCACTTTGCTGTGGCTGCTTGGACCTGAGCTGCGTCAGCAGCTCTGCCTGGTCCGGGCCCTCCGCAAAGCACTCTGGCTGTGGTAGATAGCTGTGACCTCATCCCTTGGTCTGAGCCTCCCCAAAGGGCCCCCAGCATTAACTCACAGGACCACGCCCAGGAGGCCTATGGTCAGCCTGCTGTGCCACTGCTCCTGAGTGCTGGGTCCCCAGGCAGCTGGCCAGCCTGAATCTGGACTCGACCTTCCTGCCACCTTCGCCCCCTCTTGCACCCCACTGGGAGTTCCAGGGCTTCCTAGGTCACAGTGTCTCTCACCCCACTGTAGCTCTCATCCCCCCACCTTGGAGGCTCCTCTGGGAGCTTTCCCTGGGACCTTCTCTTCCAGGGGAGCAGCTCCTCACTGTACCCCAAGAGCTGAGAAGTCTCCACACACGGGGCTTCCAGAGAGTCAGAATCCTCAACCGCTAAGACCACTGAGCCAGCAAAATGCAGGGCATGGAGGAGGAAGGCATCCCAGGGAAATGGAGCCAGCTGCAGGATTCACAGAGCCACCCATGGGAGCCCAGAAGAGCAGAAGCTACATTCCACAGGTGGCTCTGAGCCCACAAGGACTCAGACAACAGGCTGGCACGCAGAGGACCAGAGGTCAGGGTGGGTCTTTGATGTCTGGTCTCTTGCTCTTCCCAACCCCCTGTGTGCTCTGCCAAGAACTGCCCAGGGCAAAGTCAGTCCTCAGAGGGCTGCGGGTGATGTCTGCCCACCATGCCCTGTCCGTGTCCTAGGGTCCTTCTCACCAGGGGACCCAGGAAAGCTGCTTCTGAAGCTGTGTCTGTAATGTGACACTGCTCCTTTGCTAAGGCACAGCAGGAGATGGCAGGTGGCACTGACCCTGCTAGCACAAGGTGGGGAGCAGTCAGCTCTTAGAGAAAAACCTAAGGCCACCCAGCACCTCTCTGCACTGAGACTATGTCCTCTCATCACCACCCAGCAGGAAGGAGAATCAAAGTGGTCCCCTGCCAACTGACCAAGCCTCCTAGCTGGATCGCGGACAGGAAGCAGTCCGGGAGCCGCCTGCTCTGGCCCAAAGGGAGCAGCTCCCAGGGCAGAGCTCGGGAGAGGGAAGAGGGCTGCTGCACACCTACGGCCAGCAGCAAGGAGAGCCGCACAGAGCTGGAGCCACACTGGAACCAGCTCCATTGACTTTAGGGTGGGATCTGGATTTTCCACTAGAAAGTAAATAAAAAAAGCGATGGTTTTGTTGGTTTACAAACAACATAACCACTCTTCCCCATGCACAACACCCACAGAAGCTCAGGACCACAGTGCTGCATGGCCCTTGTCCCAGGAACGGGGATGTGTCCCCAGGGCTAGGCACACTTCCAGGGTGGGGACACAGCTCTGCCAGCCCAGGGCGGAGTGATTCAGGAGTGATCAAAGGGGAGACTCTGGCCAAGAAGTCAAGGAACAGCGCCCATGTTTCAGTTACACAGGTACTGGAATCCTGGGTTTAACATCCAAGTGAACAGGGCCATGTTTCACATGTGATTCTGCAACACGGCTGACTGGAGGATGCCAAGAGTGCACGCCCTTGCTCCACAGACCGAGACGCCCACGTCCAGAACTCTCCACAGGGCACACACTGCCCAGGCCGAGGCACCGGCCACCACAGGTCAGGAAACCGCTATGCACATCACCGGGACAGCAAAAGGCAGCCACGCCCCTGGCCTGCACGGTATGGTGCTGCCACATGCCAGGCTTCTCACAGCCTCCACCCTGCAGGGCAAGAGATTCAGCTGGAGGCTGCCATGCAGGCGGCAACAGAATCTGCACGCAGGAGCACACACCCTGCTGACTGCTGGCGGCAAACACAGCCAGCTGCCTCTGTCTCCCTTTCTGTGCTGCCACCTTTACTCGCAAAAGTGAGGAAGCCCCGTCTTGCAGCCCACCACAGTAAATACTCAAGAAAGCACCCAATGCCCCTTACCCTGGTGCGGCAAAGCCAGCGAGGCAGAATTTAACCACCAGCTCTGCTCCACACGACGCAAACACGGGCAGTGGCTTGCAAGGCGCCTCTCCACACGGTGCCCGGAGTGTGGAACCTTTGCTAATATGCAGCCATAATTGAGGCCTAGGGCCTCAGAGAAAGAAAACGTTTATCATTTGCAGAGGAGTGGAGTAAGATTTCACAGATTCAGAGATGAAGGATGCTATCATTTGTCTTAGACTATAATACCTGGGGTGTGAGTGCCCTGTGAAACATCCAAGTCAAGAGCCATTAGATTTTCCTCACACTGCACACATTCTGAGACACTTAAAAAAGGATTCTTTCTACACTATTCAAAAGATTAGGAGTGAAGACCACTGTCTGTTCCTGGCAGATGAAACCATTACTGTCAGAAGATGGTATGGTGGAAAGCCCGGAAACAGAGAACTAATACCTGCTGTGACAAGTCCAGTCTCCTTATGCCTTTAGAGCAGGGACAATCTTAAATCCAGCTGGGAAATCTCCTCTCAGATTCTCATTATGTGGCTTGGGACAAGTGTCACCTCTGTGGCACTGCCCCACTTCCAGGCAGCACCCAGGCATCTGCCAGACCACGTTTCAGGTCTGTAATTCAAACCTGATCTGGGACGTGAATGCAACACGCCAAGCTACAGAGGGATGGACAAACGCTTGAACATTCACCGTAGAATCCCCTTTCCAGCAGGATTGCTCAGAGCAAGCCACAGAAATAAGCCATCTGATTGTGCAGACAGAATCCTCAGCTTTTACCTAGGCAGTAGCAGGTAGAATGGAAAATAAATCTCTGCGGTTGCCAAGGACAACAGCCCACTCTAAGTCTGTCGGGGAGAGAAAAATCAAGGAAGCTTAGAAAGGGAACACGGCCAAAGGGGACCAGAAGCAGCCGGCGATGCAGTCGGACTTTGGCGCCCAGGCATGGGCATGGCTCCAGGGTGCAGAGGAGCTGCCCCGGGAGGGCAAGGCTCTCTTGTGGGGTCTCCCCGGCTTCCCGCCTCTGCCCCCAACGCTCTATGACACAACACAGCTGTTGTCCGAGAGGCTGCGCTGCTCATTAGGGTGAAGCTGGACTCCACCTGGAGACATCCACCCCAAGCTCTCAGGCGTGTTATAAACACAAACACCCAAACCACAGTGTGTATTCTTCCAGCAAGAACCGGGCCCCAGGCCTGCAGGCCCCCAGCGGCCCCGCGGCTGTGCAGCTGGCCCATGCGCTGGGCGCACCAAGTTGACTCCTCCCACCCTTACTTTCCTCTGAACATCTCAGGAATGTTCTCTTCCACAACGTACTTTAATAAGTCAGAAGCGCCATACACTGTAAGCCTTCTCAACAGCCTGCTGAGCCCTGCTTCTCCGCCAGTGAACGAGCAGCACTAAACACTGTGCAGAAGGAGTGGTGGCCAGCCTGTGCCCGGAGCTCACCCAAGGTACCAGGCAGTTACGGGACGGGCACAACCAACACTTGTCCTTGCTCCTTAAAGAGTGTCTCCATGTGAAGGGTTGGCTTCTTTACATTTGTTAAATAATTCTGTAGGACCTTTGACAGTGGAAGCTTTGTGTCCTTATTGTGCTCTGGTGTGTCAGCCACCTCTCGCATTGCTGAGACCACAGCTTACCAGAGGAGAGGTTGATTTGGGGGTGTGGTTTCAGAGAGCCAAGTCCATGGTCGACTGATCCCAAGGCAGACCCAGAATGGCAGGAGAGCAGGAAGAAAGTGCCTCACCATGTGGCTGCCTGATGCAGAGAGGAGGAGGGAGCAGGGAGGGAGATGCACCCTGCAAAGACGCCCCTGTGATGCACCTCTTCTCCCTGGCCCTGCACCCTAACTAACAACTTATTTAGCCATGAGCTCATCCATGGTTTAATCCACTAGTGAGTGTGGCAGCCCCCCTTACCAGCTCCCCTTCCCCCAAACAGTTACCCAAGGACATCCCTGCTGCCACCAGTACTCAGCAGACAGGAACGCCACATGTGCAGAGGTGGGGCAGCTTAGACCTAGGGGTGTTCTAGCTTCTTTCCCCTCTGTGCTGGAAAACACCTAATACCCAAAGTTAAACAGGAAAAGGGATACATAGCTCACAGTTTGTGGTGGTTGCAGTCCATAGCTGGCTGGCTTCAAGGCGGGGTGCACATGGCAGAGGAGAAACAGATCATGGTGGGTGGAAGGTGGCACAGCAGCAAGCCCCTTTCCGGCCCTTTATCGTGTCCAGGCTGTGGGTATTGGAGCGGTGCCAATGCAGGCAGGGCACTGATGGAGCAGTCGCCGGCCTTTGTCCCTGCATCCTCAGTCCTGGCATTGCAGCCCAGATCCAGCCACCTCCCAGAGAGAAGCCATACAGTCCCATGAGGCTCTGGGGACACACCTAGGCACAGCCACAGCTGGTGGTCCATGGAGAGCCCTGACTTTTCAGCCCATGAGGAAGGAGCTGCCAAAGGACCTCAAAGAGCAAACTCCAGGACCATGCACACCACTTCACCTTCGGGCCCCATAGCACAACTGCAGCCAGAACCAGCATACACAGAAAGTACGAGTAGCAGTGACACTCTAGAAGAGTCTATTAAAGTCAGTAAGCACTTAAAAGTGACAGTTTTGGTTCTTAAAATTCCAGCACTTAAAATGTGGTGTCTCGTCCCCCTAGAGTTCCAGCGCTTGGACTCTGGGGAGCTTGACACCGTGATGTGTGTGGGGAGCATCCCTACCTGGGCACTACAAAACTGTACAACACCTTGTGCCATGCACAGAGCTCCCTAACCTCTGGGGAAACATCAAGAATACTGCGCTGTGGCTGTTGTGTTTCCATCCTCGTCAGCACCGTGCTCGAGGCCGCCTAACCCTTTGTGCACCCGGGGAGTGTCTGTTTCATACTCACCACTTTCCAAGTAGAAATTGCACTGTGCCAGAAAAAGATTTCTGATGTGAAAAAACTTCACTCACTGGCACTTAATTTCTGGGATACCAGCTTTCATAGATTTTTGGAATTTTGTATAGTTCAGTTCATTATAAAACTAAATTTTAAAAAGTCTGTGTAAGAGTGAGTGAAATTCATCCTTTTAGACGATGATTTCCTTTGTAGGCCCATGGCAAAGAGTTCATGTTGAAGATGAGGGGCAAACACGTGGCGACTGCTGAGGCTGTGCACAGGGGGTGGCAGCCCAGTCGAAGTGGCACATCTGGGGACATCTGTTCTGCTCTTACTTCTCACTGATTCTAGTTTCATCAAAAGTAAGATGGAAGTGCTCTGTTTAGGGTACACAAGGGACACTGGGCCATTCACAGAGTCCCCTTGAATGAGTCTGCGCAGTGGGGAGGCTGCACTCCAGGGCACCACTGCCCACCTGGCAGGCCCTGGCACTGACCTCTGGCCTAGGGACATCTTTCCCCTCCCTGTTGGGGCGTAGCTGCTGGCCTTGGTCCCTTACCATGGGCTGGACCCTCAGAGTCCTCCTGGAGAGGATAGGTGATCAGTGGCCTGGCAGAAACCCACTGCCAGAAGGGAGCAGGGAGCTCAGGACCCCGTGACACAGGAAAGGCTCAGTCTGTGGCACTCGTGGAGAGACAGAGGAGCCCACAGCGGAGAAATCTGCTTCCTGAGAAGATAGCTGCTTCATGCAGTGGAAAGATGTGGATTCAGCCAGGTGGCAGTGGTTGCAGAAACAGGAAGAGCACTGCTCATTTCCCATTGTTTAGAGAAAATGCTGCTGGGCTTGGAAGCCAGGGAGAAGCTCAGTCGAAGCTCCCTCTGCTGTGCTGAACAACAGGAGTCTTGGGAGGGGGCCTAGGAGGCAGGTGAGGAGACGGTCACACAGAGACAGAGGGTGGCGATCAGGGGCACAGGTTCCCACCACAGGAGGCCCCCAAAGACCCAAAGGTGCAGTCACAAGGAGGCCTCCACCCACCCGGGCTTCTATACCCATATCCCCAAGGGTGTCAGCACAAGCCCTCTTCCACAGACCATGGCAGCTGCACTGTGCTCTTTGCAATGCTTGCTGGGAGCTGCACATCAGCTGCTTGGCAACTCACAGCCAGCTGCCTGTGTGATGAGATGCCGCTGATTTGTGGCCCTCGATGCTCAAGCTTGAGTGCATGCTGTGAGCAGCCAGTGAGCTGCACTTCCAGTATGGCTCATGCTACACATCCGGTTTGGTCCTGCAGGAGCTGGAGGATGCAGAGAAGCAGGACTGCTGCCAGGGTCTCCGCTTCAGTCCTGAGCCTTCCCAGGAGCCTCTGTGCCTTCCCAGGAGCTGCATTGTTATCTGGGCTTTGCTCCTTGGCCAGCAAGGGCTAGCCCCTCTGTACATGCATCTCCCCCATCACAAGGCACAGTCCTTTCATGGAACGCAGAGGTGCTGGGATCAAACCCCAGCCCAGCCTCCTCCTGAGCCACAGCAGGAAGTTCACTGGCAGCGGTGTGAAACAGACAGCCAGGACTCAGAAGAGGCAGTCCCTGCCCTCCCCATGCCAGGCTCACCATGAGGCACGCACCTGTGCCCATGGCTCCTCTGTGGGCATGTGTGGGCCATATTTACAACAGACATGGTCTGCCCAGCTGGCACAGTAAAGAGGACATGGAGGAACTCAGAACAGTGTAAGAATCTGGACCAAAGAAAGACATAGATAGGGATTCTTTTCCTTTGCAGGACTCAGGACCATTCAGTCCAAAGTTTAAATAAACAGAGTGCCAGGCCAAAGGGGGATTTAAGTTCTTCCCAGACACACATCTGTTAGGGTCAAGTGAGCACTGCAGAACAAGGGACTATGGGTACATGCTGGATCTGCCTCCTTTCCAGTGTGCAGCAGTCATGCAGGTAACAGCTGAACTCACAGCAGACTTCAATACCCCAGGTCTTGCTCACCCCACTGAGCCACCCTAGATCATGCAGGCCCCTCTGTGAGTGTCAGACCCACCTCTTCCACTTGCAAAGCCCAGTCTCCTCCCCTGCCACCCTAAGCCCAGGAAATGAGAGGTAGGTGAAGCTCTCAAATTGCAAGCACCAGGCCTAAGCCCAGCTGCTCATTTCTCTCAGAACCTAGTGTCCTGCAGCTTCTCCCATGGAAACAGAGAGAACATCCTAGAATGCTAGGAAGGAAGTGGGATGCCAAGAGCACTGTTCCAGGAGACACTCATGGGGTGAGAGCAAGCTGCATGTATTTCTGGGCCTGTGCCCCACCTAGGCCGAGGACTCATAGTTTACTACAGGAGGAGAGAAAGAAGAAAATGAGCTGCTTTGGAGCTCTTCCTAGGTATTGGGAAAGAAGCCAACCATGAAAGAACAGAGACAGTTTTGTAAGCAGTGATCCCAACCTGGTGTATGTAAAGGCCTGGTGGCAATAGCATGTCTAGTGTCAAAAGAATGTCCTTAGGAGGTGGCCAAGCTGGGCCATCTTGGGCCTCACAAGCTGCCCAGGAGCCAGGACTCACATGAGCCACAGAAACCCTCTGATGCACTCAAATGGGGAAACCAACTGCTCTGACCCATTTCCTAGCAGCTCTTCCTGGCCCTGTGAACCAATGGGCCACAGGAGGATCCATTGGCTGCCCCATGGTCCACAAGGAACATGGTCAGCATCTGACTGATAGTTGGCCATGTACGTAGGGAAAAGATGCTCAGAGATCCCTGGGGAAAGAGTGTGAGGTCACAGGAGCCACCAAAAAGACACAGATCTGAAGCAGACACTGAGCAGCTGTTAAAGTTAGCAAGAGTGTCAGGAGAAGTCTCATCTCCCCAGGCAACAAGGTAAATGCAGGATGTGGACATGAGTGGAAGACAAAAGAACAACTATCAAAGGTGCCAGGCAGGGCTCTGTTCCAGAGACAGGGTCCCAGGACCCCTGGAGAAGCCACAGGATGCCAATCTCCATGGCTCAGGGCCACCTCTGGATGCCCAGGCCAGCCCAGTCTCTATGCCTGCTTGCTCTGAGATGTCCTAGGAAACTGTGCCCTTCTGCTGCTTCTTCTAATTATGGTGAGAGAAACAAAGTCTTTCACAGGGTCATTTGAGGACAGGACAAGACCCTTATGCAGCCTGGTGCATGGCTGGGCATACAGGGACCAGGGCTCCAGCTCACACAGACATGTGTCTTACACCCAGGACACTGAGGGTGCTGGAAAAACTGGCTTCTACATACCAAAGGCTAAAACTAGACCCATGTGGGGCTAGGAAGATGGCTTAGTAAAATAAGCACTTCCCTGACAAGGACAAGGGCCTGAATTCAAACCCTAGTTCTGAAAAAAAAAAAAAAATCTATCACCATAGACTAAACTACATTCAAAATGAATCAAAGATGTAAACATTAAAACAGAAACACTAAATCTTCTGGAGGAAAAAAATGTAAGTAGAAATCTGGAAAACATAGGGGTAGGTAGAAAGTTCATGAACAAAACCCAAACTAAATAGGAAATACTCAAAGAATCAACAATAGGGATCTCATCTTTTTGAAAAGTTTCTGCACTTCAAAGGAAATCTCCAACAGAGTAAAATGAAAACCTACAAACTGGGAAAAAATATAGATGACTGTCCCTCCAACAAAGACCTTCTATGTAGAACATATAAAGAATTTTTAAAAATCAGCCCCCCCAAATTCAAAGACCCAATCCAAAACTGGGCATCTGAGATGACTATACACTTTTCAGATGAAGAAATACAAATAGCAAATAAATATGTGAAAAAATGTTTAACTTTGGGGCCAGGGAGATGGCTTAGTAAAATAAGCACTTCCCTGGCAAGCACAAGGGCCTGAGTTCAATTCCCGGTTCCTCAAAAAAAAAAAAAAAAAAAAAAGTTTGACACCACTGGTCCTTCCAGAAATGCAAATTAAAACAACACTGAGGTTGCGTCTCACCCCAGAAAGAATGGTTAACATCAAAATGTCAGCCAATTGCCAGTGAGGTAGCTCAGCAGTCTAAAGCACCTGCTTAGACAAACTTAGGCAGGTACACGGCGACCACAGTTGATTCCCAACGCCACATGCCATGCCACCCCAGCGCCCAGGGCAGGCTGAGCTGGCCACAAAAAAAAAGAAAAGAAATCTGCCAATAGCAAATTCTGGAGGGGCCGTGGGGAAAAGGAACCCTTCACTGCTGCTGGTGGGAGTGCAGGCTGGTACAAACACTATGGAAGTCAATGTGGAGATACCTTAAAAAGCTAGGATTGGAGATCCTATTCAAACCAGCTATTTCCCTCCTAGGTATTTTTCCAGAAGAACTGAAAACATCATACCACAATAATGTATGTGCACCAATGTGTATAGCACTGCAATTTGTCATAGCTAAATCCTGGAAGCAACCCAGATGCCCACCAACTGAGGAACAGATAAAGAAGATGTGGTATCTGTACACGATGGAGTGTTATTTAGCTATAAAACAAGTTATATTTGGGGTTTTATTGGTAAATGGATGCAACAAGACACCATAATATTAAGTGAAATAAATCAGTGAAAATAATCAACTGTTTGCATGTGCAAGCACTGTATTATCTCCTTAGTGTGAGAATCTGAAACAGAAAATAGAATCTGAAGGGTACAATAGATACTGGAAATAAGGAATGAACCTATTCAAAAGGAAGGAATTACTGAGTTGAGGAGAAGGACAGGAGAGGGACTGGGGGGAAATAAATATATCTATGTATGTAAGCAGGATTGTTTGGACAACTGTACTGTTGTTTTAGCTGGGCTATGGAAAGAAGCAGTTAATGCTTAATTTTTTCTGTCTCCTTTTATCAGTTCTTTGAGCTTTTTCTCCTCTTAATTTGTATATATTTTTGTCTTCTTTCTTATTCCAATTTTATGCATATATCTGGTAATATGAACAACTAGCTTGAAGACCACACTATGCAGTATAGCAAATACTGTGGAATTCATATTATTGCGCTAAGAGAAATTCTGTATCACTTGTAATTTTTCAGTTTCAATACTATTTTGTACTCTTTAAAAATAAGTTTAAAAAAATTTTTAAAACATATGCTGGAAATACATTTAAAAAAAGAAAGAAAGAAAATTGTCGCCATTCTCAAAGGACTAATGCACGACAGATCTGAGGCTCTCTCTACGGAGGTAAAGATTCTGGCAAACAGCTGAGCAGCTTCACCCTGGCGTCACCTGGGCAACTCCACCCTGAGCACTGTTCGGATACTGAGCATGACCTTTGTGGAAAGCGTTCACAGGACACTTAAAAACCTGTAGGTTTTCCAGAGTGGATGCGGAAGCTGGACTCCACCTGCAGCCGAGCACAGCCTCCAGCCTCAGCCCGTCCCCGGGTCTGAGCACCGCGAAGTCCGCCAGAATCGCCTTCCCGCGGGCCTCAGGGCTGAGCAGGGGGCTGGGGCGACCGAAGCTGCGCAGCACCCTCCAGGCGCCCACGGGGGCGGAGCCGCACCACCGACTCTGGCGCGAACGGCGCGCGCCCTCTGTCGCCGAGCGGGCGCTGCGGCCCGGGTCAGGCGACCACGGCCGCCTGCTGGGGCCGGGCTCCCTGCCTGTGTAGGCCTCGGTCGGGCCACCGCGCACCGCGCGCTTTAGCTGCTTAGGCTGAGTGGGAGAGCAGTTAGCAGCGGTTGTCGTGGGGGAATCCTGGCCAGGTAACAGTGATCGCTGAAGCGCGCTTCGACAGGCCGCCTTCGCTGGGGCCTGCGACGCTAAGCACGCGCTGGCCGACCGCGGAGAGCTCTGCTCCAGGAAAGCAGGACTCTTAGGAAGTGAGCCTGCTGCGAAGGAGTCCGCCGCTCTCTGAGCTGAGGTTCCTGAACCCATTCAAAGGACAGACTCTGGGCCCCTCCAAGGCTCGGGGGGCGTTGCCTCTTCCTGTATCCCAGAGGCATGCAGAATAGAGGTCACCTTTTACATTAGAGGGTCAAGAAGACTGTACCCCACTTCTGAACCCCGAGTTAAGATATGCATTCTGCTGAGCAAGGTAATCTCCATTCCACAGGTGCTCCTTCCACCTCTGCTTCAGCAGGAGGTTAAAACTGTAATAGTTTGAAGATGTTCTATAGCAGATTAAAGCTCCTGCTGAGGCAGACACAGGGACCCCTGGTTCGATCAGTTTGCCCTGCCAGCCCTGCTCCCAGGGTGTGCTGAGACAGCAAATGAGACTAGGCATTCTGATGTGCACTTGGGATGCAGAAAAACAGGAGGATCACTGCCACCTGCTCTGTGTAGTGAGACCCTGTAGACCCTGTACTAAATACAAAAACAGAAAAAAAGATGTTCTAAGGGTGGTATCATATAGATGTGTGAAGCATAATGCACACATTCTTGTAAACATACATGAGAACAAACACTGCACCAGTGTACACACACACACACACACACACACACACACCTATGCACATGTTTTTGCTTTGGAGTATCAGAAATAAAAGAGGTTCCTATAATTCAAGTATAAGAATTGTGATCCAAAAATCTATCATAACAATTATGCAAATTGTTACTAAGGGGACCCATCACCTATTTACTCCACCCCTCAGCTTTCAGCTATTTAGTATCAGTTACTTTATTAGCGTAATTAGGAGCTGTGGGCAGTTCTGAGACCCAGTAAAAGTCTGACATAAAAGTTGTTCAGGGGTTTCAGAGATGAGTTTTCATTCTTATGTTTATGCTGAACGCGCACAATGGACCAGAAAACCTGACCAGAAAACCTGGCTGTAGTTTCAGCTCTGCCCTCTAGCTGTCAGCTCTAAGGCCCAGCACCAGTGCCCCTTGCTGAGCAGCTGGGAGGTCCAGGGTCCTGGAGGAGTCCATACACCCCTGCAGGGCACACCCCCAAACCACAATGCATACAATAGCCACAACTGTCTCAAGGCCATGAAGGACAGGATAAAGACGGAGCTGCAGGCATCAACTCACCGTGTGGTTAGTAAAAATGCCCAGCAGGAAGGCAAATGCCCTGGCTTTCAACTCCCCCGAATGATTATGCACTCATACCGGTGATGTGGTCGGAGATGCCAACCTCTTATTTCCTCTGTTCCAGAAAAATGTGCTTTTGAAACTACACTTCTTCCCCCAACGCTTCTCTGCCCAGCTTCAGCCAGGTTGTAAGCTGTGGAAAATCCAGGCTGCGGAGGAGAAAAGAGTCCTGTATGAGCAGCACAGGAGCAGTGGGACAGAACTCCTGGCTTGGGCTTGGGAAATTGGTGGTTAATTCCAGGAAGGCTTCCTGGAGGTGGTGGCATCCAACTGGCCCATAAGATGAAGTTACCTGCCTAGAGACCGTGGCTGTGACCACTGGGGAGGGAAAGGCAGAAGCTGTGGTCACAGTGGGAGGGAGGCAGGTGGCACCCAGCCTGGAGCACAGGGTTCACCCTCGGCCTAGCTTGGAGCAGAAAGTAGGACAGCAGGAGGAGACCTAAAGGACCACAATGCAGATGCTGGGAGAGGAGGAGCCAGAGCACGTAGCTAGGGAGGACAGAGAGAAGGAAACACCAGCCAGGGAGGCACAGTACTTGGGTCACAGAGCAGGGGCTGGCATCCCATCCACAAGGCAGAGTAATGACCAGAACCCAGAGAAGACAAAGGTATGACACAAGCAGAGGAGAAGCCAGCTGAGGAGATCCATCCCCACAGGTCAGAAGAACAGAGGGATAGGTGCCAGGCTGTGACCCTGCCCAGAGGGCTATACCTGCTGCCCAGAATCACTGTGAGCCTGACGCCGCTTCAAACACCAAATAGGGGGGCCTGATTTCACAGTTTCTAAGAAAACCTTGTCTGGGAAAGGAGGAGAAAGAGTCGGGGACATCACAGACTGAAGAGTGAATTCCAGCACCAGGAGTCATCAACAAGGGTACAGGGAGGACAGGGCCAAGCACCCACCTCCCACTGGCTGGGAAGAATGGCCAGCCCCCAGGGGAGGGCAGTTGTGATGGAGGAAAGACAAGCCACGCCCTGGCTAGCTCTGTCCCAACCCAGAGGCAGCTTTGTCCTCAGGAACTAGGGGCATCCTATCCAGGGGTGATTGCTGCAAATACTGGACCAGCAAGCCCGGCTTTAGAGCAAATCAGGTCTCCCAGGACCACACGTTGGGAGACCCTAAACACTCATGGGTCTCCGTGGAGAAGTCAGACCAATTTCTGACCTCCAGCATGTAACACAGTGGGTAGCTAGGCTGATGCCACTGCCTGGACACAGAGCAGCCGACTAAAAGGAGAAGAGGAAGAACGTGCTTGTGCTGCAGAGGTGAACACCATGGCAGCTTCTTTGCAGTACTTCAGCACTGAAAAATGCATGCGTACAAATTGCATCTTGAAGGTTTCCCCTTTAAGTATAGGTTCATACGTTCCATGTGCCTCTCTGCTCAGAAACAACACAATGAGAAATAAAGCATTCTTTAAAACTACTTGTAAAACACAAGCATGTCCAAATTGCTTCATTAATTTTTAAAAAGACAAATGCAAGTGCATTTAGTTCTATACAGCTTAAAGGAGAATTTGCAGCTTTCCTTCCCGCCTCCTTTGCCGCAAACACCCAGGCCATTTGCGACCAGCACCTCGTTTTCAGGGAGAAGCCCAGCAACTCCTGGAAGGGAGATGTGAAGGAAGGCGAAGCAGTGGCTCCCAGCCGCCACAAGGCACGCGGCCCGGCCGCCAGAAACCCAGTTACACATCTGGAACCTGTCAGGGGCCGGCGAAAATCTGCCTAAACCCTGGCTAAAATATGTGGGGCACATTGGCGGCAGCGCAGGAGAGGTGAGGTGAAGTCATCGCGTGCCGCATGCGAGAAATGCCAGGGCTCCTGTCCACTTTCAGTCATTCATCCCCACGTGTTGCTTACAACCGTCCCCAGAGATATGGCCCACCAGGCAATCCCATGTGCCCTGCAAAGAAACCCCGTGTCTGCAGACAGACCACTCGGCGGGGTCACCGCAACTAGGACCACAGTCGAGGTCCTCATCCGCCTCACCGACGCAGCCGCCGGCCGCCTGCGGGCCTCGCACTCTCAGCGCTGCACCACCGCCTGCCTAGCAAAGACTCTGCGGCCAGTCCTTCGCGCGACCTTAGAGTGAGTTTCTGTTTCAGGATTTTGTTTCAAAACACGGGCAAAGCGGCGGCGATGAGCACTGGGTGGAGGGCTCGGTCCCACCGCGGAGCGGGCAGAGGCCAGCACGGTGCTCCGCAGTCCTCTAGCTGTTTTGAAATAAAACGAGGAGCTAAAGCACACATTCGCTCGACTCCAGACTGGATGCAATTGATTTTAACTGACTAAATTATCTGATCCCTGCCAAGAATTTTATTTCATTAAGAAAATGATATTACGGAGCATCTGAGATCATAGAGCAGACTAAACATAATGCCAAAGGAGCTCCAAGAGGCTGCCGTGAAGGTTTGATTATTTGCAGATGGAATATGGAAAAGAAAAAGGGGAGGATCCCCGGCAGGGACCCTGGCCAGCCCGGTGCCCGGCGGCCCACGCGGAGCGCGGCCGGGAAACCTCGCCCTGGAGAACGGCGCCTGCCCCAGACGCTAGGCGAAGCCGGGGAACACGCCCGGGGATCCCGGGAAGCCGCTCGCGCGGGACGCGCGGGACGCGCGGCCGCCGCGCAGTTCCTCGGCGAACAGATCAATTAGCAGCAGCTGGGCGCGCAGTGGAGCCAGCGCTGGGACCCGCGCGCCTGGTGCATCTGTGTGCCGGAGCCGCACAGCCCGCGTCCGCGCGGCCGGGATGCGTTCCTTGACACCCGGCCTTGGCTTGGGCGGGGCTCGGGGCGCGGGGCCAAGGGTGCTCAGCGCTCAGCGAGCCCCGCGCCCCGGGCTCACACGGGCAGGATGCGGGACGGACCACCGGTCTGATGCACCCGCAGCAGAGAGTGCGGTGCAGCGTCCCGGGCGGTCGCGGAGTCACTGGACTCACGGTGTAGCCTCCCTAGTACCGAGATCCCCTCTGGCGCCCAGAAAAGCGGAGGTCTGGGTTCTCCTGGACGGGGCCTCCAGGTAGAGGGGACTCCCGCAGGCGGACTGACTCCCGGGTCGCTCCGCGTCCCACGCCTCGCGAACCCGGGGAAGAGCAGCGCCATCCCCGCTGTCCCCGGACCCACCTCGCCTCCCGCGGCGCCAGCGGCCCTGGCCGAGCCCGAGGTCCACGCAGTTGAGCAGCACGAGCGCGAAGGGGAAGAGGCGCAGCCGCATCGGGGCGGGAGGGTCGGTCTGCCCGGTCGGTCCCGCGGCTGGTCCGGCACCGTCCGGCACCGTCACAGCATCGCCCGCGGACTGGGCGGGAGCCGGGAGCGCGGAGCGCGGTTGGGCAGTCACTCAACAACCTCGGAGAGCAGCAGCTCGGAGCTGTGCGTGGGTCTGGGCTCGGGTGCGGCTCGGGCTGGGTCCAGTCCGGCGCTGGATCCCGTCAGGTTCTGTGCCTCGCAGTCCGCCGGGTCAGTCCCAGTCCGCGCTCTGCCGAGTGCGCTCGCCGGTCCGGTCCGCGCTATTAGTAGGTGGCGCCGCTCCCGCCGCCCGCCTGCCCGGAGCCCCAGGGTCCTAACGCCGGCGTGATCCCGCGGTCCAGGACCCCGGGCTGGCTGCGGGCAGGCCCTCCTGCCTCGGCCTTCAGACTGCCTACCAGACCACGCCCTGCCACGTTCGTCCTGGCTCAGGCTTGGCCCGGAGAACTCGCACACGCGCTTCCCTGCGGCGCCCAACCCAGATCCAGCCCGCGGGGTGCCCGCGAGTCTGGCAGAGCGAAATTCCCAAGCACTACGCGAAGACCCTCCCCAGCCCGCGGGTGACCGGGCTCGGACTCCGCTGCAGACTGACCGAGTGTCGCCGCTGCGTCCTGGACTCATACAGCCCTGATCTCGTTCGGGTCTTGGTCCGAAAGGAATCTTGGCCGGGACATGGGCCGCGAGCGCCTCCAGGCCTGCAGGTCCGAGTCTGTGTTGGGGATTGATGTCCCAGGCGTCCACCGCGCACACGCAAGCCAGGAAATCGCGCCTCGGGACCGCGGACTGGTCCACGGGTTAAGAGGCTCCTGGGACCAGGACCCTGTGGCGCGATCCTGCCCCCTCCCTCTTCTGTGTCCCTGTCCTGGGTCCCGTCCCTGTTCCCTCCAGGTCCTGTGTTCCCCTCATCCCATCCTATGTCCTCATCCCCTCCCTGCCTGAACCTGTCTGTCATGTGTCCCCGTCCCCAGGTCCGCAGCAGTACATGGCCTTTCTACCCCAGGACAGTTTCTATTCACACCCGTCCTGTCACAGGAGAGCGCCGAACACCCCCGCCAACCTGTTGCACAGGGGCCCTCGCCCTAATGGGTCTAGGCTCCCGAATACCCCCTGCGCCCCACCTCTAATGTGGGCCAGCAGGGACTTGGGTGCAGAAAGCCTCTCCCCATCTCTAGTGGACGATGCAGCCCCTTCATTGCCCTTCACCCAGGACTTCCTTATTTCAGCCCCATGGCCTGCCTGATACTAACAAGCCCAAGCCCAGGCCCTCGGTACCTCACCCCTCACCCTGGCCCTCTGTGTCCTTTCATCATGGGGTTTAGCAAGACAGTCCTCACCCTCACACCCAGCGCCAGCACCCTGCATAGGGCCTCCAGGCTCTAACACGCACCCCGATTTTGCAGGCAGATGCTACACCCTGGCCAGGCCGGACCCTCAGGCCAGCCAGGTGCTCATCAGCATAGGGAGAGCCAGGCCAGAGCAGGAATATGCTCTGGCCAGTGCAGCAGGCAGCTCCAGTGCACCAGAGCAAGAGCAAGCATGGACAGATGGAAGGACAGACAGATGGATGGCCAGACAGATGGATGTTTCCCATCTGACACCTGCGCTCTGCCAGGGCTGTGCTGAGCCACAAGGCAGCCTCCTCCCCGCACTGCAGAGATCACCCGGCGTAGACCCCAGTAGGCCTCCCTTTTGCTCAGGAACAAACCATCTTCGTCCTCTCTGCTATAGGCAGTGCTTCAATGAACGTCAGCGTGGGGCACTTACCTTCACCATGCCCCTCCCCAAAGCAGGATCGTGGGCACAGCTGGCTTCTGTGAGGTCACAAGTGTCCTCCCCAGCTTTCTGTGGCATCTGCAGACAAACAGATGTACCTGTCTGCTGAACAATGTGTTTTTATTTTGATACTCAGAGACAAAAAGCAGTATTTTAGTGACATTTTAATTCATATTAATAAAACTCTACATCCCTACCAGGCTTACGCCATTGTTCTGCCTTTACCAGGACCTCCCTGGGAACACATGTGTGTCTGGCTTCACCTGGCTCTTCTGGGTACTGATCTTCGCCCCATAGAGTGCAAACAGGTCAGTGCACACAACGTTTTGTGACATGTGATGCAGGTGTCCCCCAGGTTTGTTCTTTGTCTTTTAACTTGTCTGTTAGTATGTTAAAAAGTATTAAATAATTTTGTGCACTGAAACTTTGGGATCTTGTCCTTTACAGCTTGCTAAAAGTCGCATTTGAAAAGGCGTTTTCCTGCTGCTCTGTGCACTGTTTCTCTGAGAAAACGGATGCATTCCCAGTGTGAAGAGCCGCGGGCTGAGTGCTCTCGTGCCTGGGTAGGACAGAACAGATCTGAGTTTTCTGAATCCTTCGTAAGTATGCTCACAGATTCAGTTGACTTTGGCACCCACTCCTGTTTTCATTAGCTAATTGATTTAGAGTTTTCTTATCTTTCATGTTATCAGATACCCATATTCACATTTTTAAAGTTTCCCACAATCTTTTATTCATTGTTGATATTTGCGATGCTGCCTGGCCTCTTCCAGGCTAGAATTCATCCTTTACTTGCTTTGGGACAAATGCTGGCATTTGTGGCCACTGGGTCCACCCTGAGGGTATCTGTATTCTCTTTTAAATATAAACTGAGCATTGATTTTGCTAGCTGCATGGGGTAGTGTATGTTCATTTATTGTGTTATGGATGATGTAATTGAATTAATATGAAAAATCTTCGTTGAGGTCATAGACCAGGCTTTATCTAGGCTAATTTGTTGCTTTAAAAGTACTATCATAGTCACTTATTTAGCATTTGAGAAATGTGTAAATATTTGACTGCTGGAGTGCTGCACTGTGCTCTGCGGCCGGGAGCTCATCTGGACCTTCCATGACAGAGCTGCCTTATCTGCTTGCGGCCGTGGAAGGCACCCAGGAGGCAGCTTCACAGACTTCAAAGGAGGCCAGGCCAGCCCGGCTGCAAGGACTCCCCCCTCTCGCAGTCCTGCTCCCCACGCCCTCACTTAGTGGTGTGTGAGTGCAGGCGTGGAGGTCCTGCTGATCTGTGACACTTTCTGCTGCTGCAGATAAACCATGGGACACATGGCACCTCTCCTGATGGGACAGCCTGCCCCATGGGTGTGACGGGTCCAGCAAGTGCACAAGAGTGTGTGGCAGACACTTGGTGTGTTTGTCTCACTTCTTATCCTGGCTTACATTTCCTCGTTTTTTTCCTGGCTCTGTTCTTCTCACCTGCATTCTGTGTGCTTACCCTATGGCTTGCATCTCTGCCAGCTGGAGCAACATGGACAAAATGTTTTCAGTGGTAAAAGAATTCCGGGTCAGTGGACAATGCAAGTTCCCCCACTCACAAAGGGGCCAGCACATGGGTCGCAGGTTGCACAGCCAGCTCACTCAGTCACTGCAGGGCTCCAGAAGCCTCCGTTGGACCCCAGCAGAGTGCAGACAACCAAAAGATGTCAGCTTAGAGTACTGTCTAGTATGCCCCCAAAGCCCAGTCTTCTCTCCTTCCTGGAAACACAGGGTCTAGACAGAGGCCCGGGTCTCCCCAAAGGGCTGGGTACTGGACCCTGGACACTGGGTCAGGAAGCACTTTCAGTTACAACCACATCACAAGTTACAGGCACCAGCATCATTTGCATTTCTTCCTCTGTTTGAGCAAAACAACAAGCCTCAGTGTCTATCCCCCTTCATCTCCTCCTCGCCCTCCCCCCTCACTGTCCCACAGGTGACCATGTGCTCACGTGGGGCTTCACATCCCCACATAAAGGCCATGGGTAGTGTGGCTCCACTGAGGAGCTGGACTGCCCAGGAGTCTGTGTACCCGGTGTGGCCACAGGACCCACTGCCTCCGGCCCCTTGGGCAGCCACCAGGGGAGCAGTGTGAACTTGATGCCACTAGACATTGTCTCACCTGTGGACCACACTGGGGTCTCTTTCGGAATACCTATTGTTCAGATGTTGAACATTCTAGAACAGTTTTCTCATTTCCCTGTACTTTTTGTCTTGTTTTGAATCTCTGTCTTTTCTCTGCTTTCTAGAATATTCCCTCAATTCCCTCAATATTCCCACTGAAACCAAGTGTTTCAGTGAGCTCCATTGGTTGGTCCAGGGAGACAGCAAAAGTGCTTGCCTGGCAAGTGCAGGGTCCTGAGTTCGATCACAAGTACAAAAGCAAAAAACAAAAAACAAATGATGTTATAGACCTTTTTTATTCTAAATACTCATTTTTCTTTTTAAAAATGTTGTTCTTACTGCATAATGTCTTTCTTCCAAATCAATTTTCTCCATGTTTATCTTGGACTTTTTCATCTTTGAGTTTCCTTGGATTTGGCAGTTTGGGGGCATTTGCATTTGTTTGAAGGTAGAAGATAATAGGCTGATTAAAAACCCTTGACACTTGGTGATGGCTGCCAACCAGAGCTTTCCTGTGGTAGGACAGACACCCAAAGACTGACTGACACATTTATTGAGGGAATTGAAACATAACTTATTTCATTACTTTCACCAGGACTGATTAAGTTTCCCAGAGAAAAAATTACCAGAATTTTGCCAAGAAAGGCCCTGAGGGGAGAGCAGAGTGCTGGGCCTGCCGCTGGACTTCCATCTTGGTGAAAGATTTGACCCCGGAAGTACTCCACAGTGCTTCTGGAGTCTGTGCAGCTGCTCTGTCTCCTGTGCTTGCTGTCTTCATTCCTGAAATGCTCTGCAGAGGCTCTCCTACCTACACTGTGAGGAGCTGAGGTACAGGGCTGAAAGAAAGATGAGTGCTTTTCCCTTATGGAATTTTAACTCCAACAGAAACATACGACAAGAAATAAATGCCACACCACGTTGGTTCCCCAATATTTGAATCTTATTTTAGTATGTTTTATTTTGACACCATTCAAAGCTCTCCCACACACTCTTCCAAGTGCTCATGCTCACTTGAACCCTACTTCACCGGTTTCACAATCCCCTCTATATCTATAGCTATGCATTTTTTAATAAATTGTTGAGGTGTAACTTCAAATGCCCTGTTATCCCTAAATAGTTCAGCCCACACTTTGTCACCTATACCTATGACCACAAATTTAGGAAACAGCACAGACATCTGCGTCAGTGCACACTGTACCATAGGCTGCAGGCCATAACCTCACTCCCTGGGCAGGACGCACCAGGAGCTGGGGGCTCTGCCTGGCGGCCATTACCACGTGGCAGGTGTGTGGGCCGGCTCAGGCACCAGCCTTCAGCACTGGCCTGGAGTTTGCCTTTCCTGGGGGGAGCTGCAAGGCTGCTGCTGTGTCCTTAGTCTCGGCAGGGATGGCTCTGGCTCCCTGTGTCACCAGGAAAGACACCATGGCTGGTGCTCATGGGGATGCCATCTGCCAGGATGGCAAGTGGGAAATCCCTTTCACATTCATTGCATGGGAGAAGCTTGAGACTGCAAACATTCTCGTGCTCATCAAACTTTCACCTGTTACTTGTGAAGTCCACTGGTGATCCATGGCTGCTCCCCTGTGGCCTGGTGGTTGCCATTGGACTTTGTAGCCACATTATCTTTTCTGTTTCTTGATTGTCTGTCTGCTGGGAGAAAAGGCTTTCTGCTTCTGGGAGTGACTGACAGATATCAGAGGGACTTCTGGACCTGCTGTGTTCATAGCAGGACACCCACTATAATTCTTCCTGAAGGAGATAGTGAAGAAGAGGCCGTGTGTGTGTGAATGTGCTGTGTTAGGGGGTGGTGAGCACATGTGTGGTACAGGGGCTATGTGCAGGGATTGTGGTGTGGGTGTGTCAGTGTGGTGTGTGTGTGTGGTGAATGTGGGGGTGCATGCATGTATGTGTGGGGTATGCGAGTGCACACATGGGGGTGCATGGTGGTGTGTGTGGGGTGTGCTGTGGGAGGTGTTCCGGTGTGTGTGGTAAGGGTATGTGTTCGTGGGGGGCTGTGGTGGGGGTGTTTGTATGAAGTATGTTATGCTGGGATATCCGTGGTATGTGTATGTATGTGCATGTAGTATGTGAGAGTGTGTGTGTGTGTGTGTGTGTGTGTGTGTGTGTGTGTCTTCTGTGGAACATAAGCGACATCCTTTTGTGATGGAGATAGCACAACGCGGTGCGGGTTCTCATTTCAGCTATTCCCACCACCATGTCCCTTGCAGTGACTGTGGCTGTGATTTTTGGGTGGTGACATGGCTCCAGGTCTCCACAGCCCTGCACAGTGTCCAGTGAGGCCACCTTGAGCAGCGTGGGCATCCATGAGCAGCTGCATATGCCCCACAGGTGGGACGCTGGGGTTGCAAATGCATTTTAGGGGACAGGCAAATTTGCAGGTGTGGGTGCTGAGTAATGAGACAGCACACATCTACCTGACATGTGGCTCTGCTGGCAGCGGTATAGAAGGGAGGGGGATGTTGTAAAGGTGACACTGGGGAGGGTGGAGGCAGCAGACGCCAGCATGTGCAAGGCCAAGGTCAAAGGGAACACCCTGTGGAAACTCAGATGGATCTTACCACAGGGACCACGTCCAGTCCTGCTAAAGAGGACTTGGCAGAAACAGAAACCTGTGCATGGAAAGAGCTGTGCAGTGGAGGAAATGTGAACAGCTGTGCAGAGGACATGGTGGGAGGGCAGAAGGCCACGGGTGAGGGCCACAGGCAAAGGCATGGAGATGGGAATAGGCCCTCCGCCGAAGGCGCTATGGCTCCAGGCAGATAACAGGGTTCTCAGTGGCAGCCACAGAGTGCTACTAATATGGCAAGGAAGCCCAGGCACACAGAACTTGGAGGGGCCTGGGCAGGAGACCATGGGCAGGAGGCCATGGGTGGCCCTTTGGCGAGTCTCCAGCAGGGCCAGGGGCTGAGCCGGGGAGAACCTCAGATCTCAGGGTCAGGGTGACCAGGATGAAAAAGGACACAGAGAATTGTCCCTTAGCAGGACTGCAAGTGAGGCAAGTTCTTGTAGACACAAATGTGAGCAGCCCAACCCCACCATGCAGTGCTGTGTCCACCGAGCCCTTTACCTCTGCAGCCCCACGATTTGTGTCAGGAAGAAGTGATTTAAGATTGGAAGGGCTCTGGAAATGCAGCTGAGTCAAACAGATGCAGGCGATAGTGCCAGCGGTCTCAGAAGCAACCACACTGCCAGCCAGGAGGCTGACAGAGCACTGATGTCGGGAAGTCAGCCCTAGACAGCGCAGTGACACATGCAGCTCCAGCTCTCCGTGTGCTGGGATCTGTCCACACACAGGGCGGACAGCACAGTGGGAGAGCTGGCCTTGCCAGAGCACCATGAGTGGAGGGCTGGCTGGGGCTCCCCAGGAAGGGCGCTCGAGCACATGGGAACAGGCTCTCCGCTGAAGGACTATGGCTCCAGGCAGATAACAGGGTTCTCAGTGGCAACCACAGAATGCTACTAATATGACAAGGAAGCCCAGGCCACACAGAACTCGGAGGGGCCTGGGCAGAAAGCTACGAAGACTCTTAGTGAATCTGAATTTTAATTCTCTTAGGAAAGAGTGCATCTTCTATGGAATGAAGAAGAAATCCAAGCCCAGCACGCACTGCTGAGGGCTGCCCAGAGACCTCCTCTGGGTCCAGACTGCTCAGGAGTAACCACTACACCCCCAGTGTGCACCACCAGGTGACCCAGAGTCCAGATAGGGGACCCTGGACTGTTTGGGAGCTGTGGAACGTGAGTTCAGAGCCTGCCTGGGAATAAAGTGGCTACACGTGGATTCTCACTATTCCTGAAAGTAATTTTTAAAATCTTATAACTAACAGAAATGAAGGACTCACACACACACACACACACACTACCCTGAGCAAGAAACTAGACAGCCACAGAGATGTTCAGCGCCAGTGTCCAGATGTCCTGGGAGCAACCAGGTTTTAATACACTTGAGGAAATAACGAAGCTCCATAGCACCTGGCGGGAACAGGCCTGGCAGCACGGGAGGGGAGGAAAGGCTGGGGTGGGAAGGCGGCTGGGGCAGAGCCCTGAGGGAGCAGCCTTCTCCCACACACCAGGCCCAGTGGTGAGACAGGACAACACATTCCCTCCAGTTCACAGCACTGAGCACAAACACTGCTGCTTTGCTGTTTATTATCCATTCCCTGCTTCTGCTAAAACAGCACCCGCCCCCCACTTACACCAAAGCTGCAGCCTGCAGCTCCAGGAGGCTGACTGACCCTGCCACATCAGAAGCCCAGGCCCTGGAGAGAGCGCCTCCCCAGCAGACCATGAAGATGGAGCTGAGGAGAACTCAGGAACCGCCATGGCTGCTACACTCAAGGGCCACAGACCTAGCGACTCTCAGGGGGCCAGGAGCAGGGGTCCCCTGTGCAACCAGTCTGCATAAGCGGGTGAGCCTAGGTCATTGGCTGCTCCCTGAGAGCACCGTGGAATCCACCAGACAACAAGCTTGAATACTGCATGACTTCTCTCAGATGAGAAACCCAGATGCAAATAGCACAATGAAAGATGGACACTAAGAAGCAGGAGACAGAATCTTCTCGGGGGAGAGGATCGAGAGAAGGAAAAGATGGAAAGAGGGACTGGGCAAAAGAGTGACACTTGAGGCTCGTGCGCCTTCTCCCCGGGAGGAATGCGCACATCATGTGCTGTGCACACGTACTAAAAACAAACTGAAACTAGAAAGCCACCCGGAGAAAGGAGAAGCCAACAGGGAAATCACATTCCCTCTCAGCCCTTGAATTCCATGAAGCCCGGGAGGGTGTATGAGCCACCCAGGCTGGCACAGAACCTGTGCTGTGGAGGCTTTCTTGGACACTGTGCCTGTGACTATAGGCAGCCATCGGGCTGATCCAAAAGCCACTGTCCCACTCTTGCACATCAGAGCCAGTAGTAAGGAAGACAAGGTGCCTTAAGTGTGCACTCTGACAAGTAGAGAAGGTTGATCCAATCACCGAGATGGCCACCAAGCACTAACTCAGCCTCGACCCTGGACAGAAGAGAGACCCCACCCTGAGCGACAGAACAGGATGAGCAGGGTGACACCGCACTGCTCACACAGCACACATTCAGATTTTCCAAGCTGATCATTTCTAGAATTGCTTATTTAATATTATTAGACTGTGGTTGTCCTCAGGTAACTAAAATTGCAGAGAACATACACAGGGGAGACTCTTGTGCCAAGGTTCCTGCTGCTGTGGTTTGAATGTTGCTTCCAAGATCATGTGAAATGTGACTGTCACCACAGTAGTCAGAGAGTGACTGCACCAGGGCTCCTGAAGGGTCCTCTAACCCTGCTGAGGTGTAGATGCCTGATGAGAGGGACCAGGTGGCAAGGTGTCCCCTCTGTCTCTCACAAGCTCCTCATGTCACACAGCATGGCACAGAGGCCCCAAGATCAAACCTTGACCCTCCATCTGAGCCACACAGACCCAGGGCAAGGGCTCACCAGGTCTGTGGGGTCCTCAGAGCCCGGCATGGGAGGCTAGCTGCACAGCCTCCATTCGCCACGGCCATCCCTTTCTCTCCGGGAGCCAGCCTGAACTGCAGATGAAAGGGAACCACATAAGCATGTATTCAGAACTTCCCTGTCCCCTGCACAGGCAAGAATAAAGCCTCTGAAAGGGAAAGAGGCCATCGGTAATGGGGAAAGGAAATTTTGAAAGAGGAAATGAATAGAGTTGAGAAAATGAGACCATTCTGTTATCAGGCTGCTCCTAACACACTAACTTCTGCTAAGCATCCGGGATACCTCCTCAGCTACCTTTTCCTGGCATCTGCATCACAGATCACCTTGTTTGTCGTCTTGGCTATCGCAGTCTGCGTGCTTCTGGCGGCAAATGCCCACAGGACCTCAGGATCTAAGAGTAGGCTCTCAGGGGCAGGAGCAGCTCAGGTCCTGGCAGCTGGGAGCAGCGTGGCAGGGAAGGGCAGAGGACCCGAGGGCTGTGTGGCCCAGGAAGCTGAAGGGCTTAGAACAGGAGGGATCAGAGCCAGCACCACCCACCGCAGGGGTCCTCGAAGCTCGGTTGCACCATGGGTGCGAGTCTCGCTGAGGGTTGAGGAAGCAGAGATGACACCTGGCCCAAGCAGAATGGAGCATCTCAAGGGCAGCCCACTTCCCCCACCTTCCTTGAGCAATCCATCTGGGCTGCAAGCCTATTGGTTGATGCCCGCCCAATAAGGGAGGATGTTCCTGATTGACTTGCTCTATGTTATGCCAATCATCTCTGGACACACCCCCACAGGCTCTCCCAGAGGTGTGCTTGCTCTAGGCCAGGGGACTTAATCCATTCACACACATCGACAACCGCAGCTCATTGTCACAGACCATGCTTCATTTTGGTGTCCAGCCCATCTCAAGAAGGGAGTGTCAGTTGAATGAAGTGATGAGTTAATGAAATGAAAAAAGAAAGAACAAAGAAGATAGATTAAGGAAGAGGAATATGATGTATACGGGGGAACAAAGAGGGCATAATACACAGCAGAGAATAAGAGCAAGGAAAGGTAGAAAGCCCACGTGGAGGTAGGCATACTGCGACCCTAACACTGTGTTCCTTTCCTTGAGGTGATTCTCTTGCCATCCTGGGCCGCAGTGACACCCCTGTGTGGTGCGTGTCACGGCGTCTGGTCTCCCTGCTCTGTCCCCCTCCCATGCTGCATAGAGCTGCTCTTTACCTGGGTTCTGGAATAGGAGGGTGGGTCGCACAGCTGACCCTTGACCACCGCGGCCCCGGGGTCATGCGTCACGGCAGCAGTGCGGGCCCCTACATTATCCAGCTGCCTCTGAGGCATAATTAAACTAGAAAATTACTGTTTCCATATCCACGTGTTCCCACGTAACCTGGTTCAGAAAAAATTTGTAACAATGTGAAATAGAATTTGTCCCTCTTTATGAATCTGACTTACCGGCACCAATACAGGTACAATTAAAGAGCATTGAAACAGTTCACAGTGGGCACAACTCACACATCCACAGAGTCAGAGAAGGCAGAAAAAGGAGCTCAACTTCTCTGGCAGAGACTTAAGTCACTTTGCTTCCTCGCAGGAAAAAGACTCAACTTTTAAATGTCAAAAAATAAGAATCATAAGGCAGCCTGTGTGCACAAGGGAGACTGCCCCTTTCCTTGCCACCAGCACCATAAAAATATTTACAGACTATAAATATCTTGGTTTGGGGGCCCAGCTGGTCATCTGATAGCTCAGTAATGGTCTCAGTGCAGAAAGAAAAATAGGTTTCTTGGTTTTAGAGGAAGAACAAGGAAAACAACTCAATGGTTGCATTTTTTTTAACTCCAAGCTGCAAAGGAAATGTTTTCTCTCGTGAAAAACCAGTGAAGCACGATTTGCCAAAATTTTATATAAACCTAAAAAAAAAAAAAAAAAAAAAGTCACCTAGACGCTGCCACCAGGGGCCAGCCCAGGAGATCACCTGGAGAAGCGCTGCTGGGGGTGGGGGTGGGGGGCGGGCGGCCAAGTGTGCGCGTGAGTGCTGAGAGGCACTGCTGGCACATAGGCTGCTGCTCCCGCCCCTGGGCCAGCGGTGCCTCTTGCTGCCTCTCTACTCTAAGCACAGGGAGGAAGCTCCAGGGAGGCTCCTGGGTTTACCGGAGCCTCTGGGCCAGGAAGGCTGTTCCCTAAAGGCCATGTGCATGCAGAATGATAGGCAAAGCTTGCTGCTCACTGGCCGTGTGCCTTCCTCCCTCAAGCTGGACCTGGTGGAGTGTCGGCAGAGCTTGCTAGTGAGGACACCAGCCCTGCGGAGGACAGCATTCCTACATACTGTCTCTGTCCTGGGTGTCCTGTCCCTGGGGTGCAGCCTGCCATTCCTGCAACACAAAGGGTGCCAGCAGTGTGGGAAGATGACTGTGGGTGAGAGAGAGAGGCTTTTCTGCTTGTGAGTTTTTAAATGAATGGGTTCAGCTCCCTCTCCTCTTTGGAAAACACTTTGGGGGCTGACGAGATAGCTCAGTAGAATAATTGCTTGCCTGACAAGCACAAAGTCCTGAGTTCAATCCCTGGTTCTGCAAAAAGACAAAGAAAAAGACAGTGCTCCACTCTGCCCCATTTCAGTGGCAATCCATTAAGTTAACAAGATCCATTTCACATAGGACCCTGTCAATTGGGAAGGTGGACGCCATTGTGAGTGAGTGAACTGAGAAATGCCTGCAGGAGGGGTCTAGACCAAGGATACACGCTGTCCTCCCTGGACACCTCACTTGGTAGCCAGGGCCTCTATGGGTCAGTGGCCAGCTGGGGAAGAACTGGTCTTCATTCACTATGAAGGACCCCGATGTACCCAGAGAGATGGGGCCAGGACTCAGCCAGAGCACCCCCCAACCTCAGCACACAGGTGCATGCATGTGACCCCCACATTCAGCTGAGCTTCAGACCCATGCCCTGCCTCTATCCTGCACTTGAGGCTAAGGAGACTTCTCAGTGGAGTTGGAGAAGAAGGTATCCCTCCTCCCTTTGGGTTGCCTCCCTCTCCTTCCTTCCCTCTGTGCCCCTTTTTCCTTCCCTCTTTCCTCCGTTCCTCCTACCTGCCTTCCAATCTGCTCTCATTCCCTTCATCCTTTCTTCTTCCTTCCTTTCTCTCTTTGAATCCCTCTTCTTTTCTGATCAGGCCATGACCTTGCCCAGGGGTCAGGGACTCCAAACTCAGGCTGCTGTGAGGGATTCAGCAGCCCTGAGTAAGGGTGGGTGGGGCCTAGAGAGCCGAGCCGCAGAATGCCTCAACCCAGACTGCCCCAGTCAAACCCTTCTGTGTGAGCATTTGACCTGTGAGAGCCAAGACCTTCCGTGTTTCCAGAGAAAGGTGACATCACAGTTACTGTGACATATCCCAGGGTCTGCATGTAGCTACCAAATTAAATCATTAACACAAACGCACACATGTGTGTGCTGCTCGCCAATGAAGCCCACAGCCTTCAGTGGAAGCAAGTAGCTTTCCCTACATGTGTCAGTGGACACAGCCTCTTAAGATCATTTTCCTGAAGTTACAGCCCCAGCCTTTCCCAGAATTCCAGGACACATTCAACTTGGTGCTCTCGAGTTATTTAATTTTGTGATGACTCCTGTATTTACTCATTCATTCACCAAATATTCATTGAGTGTTTCTTCCCAGGAGGTGGGTGTGGACACACAGCAACATGTGGCACTGACCTCCAAGGAGCTTACACGCTCTTCTAATAACCTTACATGTGGACTACGTAAGAGTACTGAGGCTCTGCAATGGAAACATATTGCAAGAGGCAAGTGTGTCTTTTAAACACCGGTTCTCAAAACTACAGTGCTAGCCAGGCAGAGCGACCTAGCCCTGAAGTCTGTGTTGTTCCAGAGGCTGAGCAAGGATTGCTGGTTCCAGGCACCCTGGGCAATTCAGGGAGATCTCAGTAAGACCAGAGGGCTCCTCAAGTCCCTATGCACATGAAAAGCATGTCATTGGCTCTGAAGGCTTCATGCCTTAAAGTCCTCTCTGGAAACCACTGGATGCTGTGCTTGAGATACAAAGAGGTTCAGGGAGTACCATCGCTCCTTCTAGTATGGCTTAGAACTTATTCCAGAAACCAACAGTTTCTATCTTACGAGGGAAAACCGTTCATGTCCTATTGATTTAAAATTCCATGAGGCTCTGGAACTGAGGGCAAACTACAAGCAGTGAATGATTCTGAATGGAAAACTTCTATTCTAGATCCCTTTTTTAGCCAAGTTTTGGAGACTTAGTTGCATTTTTACCTAAAATTATGGGAAATTTCTTGTGAAACAAGAAGAGCAAATTTCAAGAGAATCTTCAGTGTTTTGTCAGCTGAAATGGAATGGACTTGATTCCACTATAAATGGTTCCATTTATGGATTTAATGTTTCTAAGTAAGTTTTTAAAATTATTGTATTTTATTTGAAGAACTTCAAGTGCTGTTGATCTGACACATGCACAATACTACTAAGCAGCTGTCTCATAGCATCACTTACACAACTCTTTTCCCATGTGGTCTTGTGTGTGTGTGTGTGTGTGTGTGTGTGTCTAAGAATTGAGTAGAGAGAAAGTATGAGTATGTTTAAGCTCTCTAAACATTTGAATAAGTTTTCAAAATATTGGCAAACTCCCTTAACTCTCAACCTAAAAATTTCAAACACAGTATCAATTTTTTCAATCTTCTTACCCCAGCCTCACTGGATCTCAAGCACAATTAGCTTTTTAAAGTTGGAATCACAGAGCCAAGCAGATAGCTTGGTGCATGCCTGGCAAGTGCAAGGACCCAGGTTTGATCCCTGGTACCACATGACATGCCGGCTACTGAAACTGGCACATACCTGTAATCCCAGTGCTGAGAAGGCTGAGGCAGGAGGATTACTATGAGTCTGAGCTGCATAGGGAAACCCTGTACCAAATAAATAAACAAATCTTTAAAAATAAATAAATAAAGTTGGAATCAGAGTTAACAATTACAAACTCTCTACAATTTCAAATTCGCTTCAGCATTATAAGCTACATGGTAGGTGTGCAGATTATCTTTAGTTCAGCACAGAATGATCCAAAAGATAGACTTGGTTACCTCAGGATCTGAATAATATACTTAACAAGGTAAAATCGAGAGCTGCAAAGTACGACTAAAAAGCACAGTAAATTCCTAATTTTTTAACACATTACCCTAAGGACGCACCGTCATGAATCCCCCAAAACTCACCTTTTGCTATAAGCCCGCTGATCCTGCCCTGCTCCTTTCTGCAGCCGCTCTGAGTGCATCTGCTTGAGCATAGGCAGCTGTGCTGTGCTGTGCTGTGCTGACTGGCTCTGTGTCCTCAACTGATTCATAAGGTCGCCTTTCAAGGTCGTCTGACTTAGGGGAATGTCCGGCGCCGCTCCCGTCCCGCGGAAGAAGACACTAAGACACCTTGTAACGGGTTCAGCAAGCCTTTATGGATCGGGTTGCAAGCCTCTACATGCGTCCGCTTACAGCGGCGTCCTACGTGCAAGCAACAACGGATTTCCTGGTACAGCAAGCTATATTGATTTTACAGACCAATCACAGTCATACACGTGTACAG
>PVKA01013714.1:0-54263 GCA_004027165.1 Ctenomys sociabilis | reverse complement strand
GAAATAAACCAGACCCATATATGTAAATATCATACAGTCTCCTTAGGGTAAGAACTCAAAAGAAGAAATAAAAACTGAAAGGTATAACACAACTAAACTGAAAGAGAGAACTTATGGATTAAACAATGAAGAGAGGGAACAGAGAAAATCCAGGAAACATGGCAGGGGCAAAACCATGCATTTATATACACAAGATGGTTAAGGCAATGATCCAGAGAATCTCCATCAGGTTTTTGAAACTAACAGTTAATTGGTAGCATTCTCAGCCTAACTAACTACATGTACTGATACCTGTGAACTAAACAACTACATTGAAGAGAGAAATGTGTAATACTAGGGCCATGCTTGTAATCCCTGTCATTCTGGTCTTCTAAAAGCATACTGCTTCTAATGTCATATCAATTACTGCTATACTGTCCCTTAAGTAAGTGGTTTTTGTTTTTATTTTTTTAAAAAAAAAGGTAATAAATGAAAATGACACAAGAAAAAAATGTCATAGGATTATCCTGGTACAATGTTGTATATGGTTAGATTTCTTAATTTCTGTGTAAAATTTTTAATTGTTTATTTCTGTTTGTTTTTACTTTTTTTCCACATTCTGTATGGATTTAAAGTTTAGCATATCAATGACTGATGGGGCCAGGGAGATAGCTCAGTAGAATAAGCGCTTGCCTGGAAAGCACAGGATCCTGAGTTCAATCACTGGCTACAAAAACAAACAAAGAAGCAAATCACAAAAGACCAAAAAGATTGATGGAGAACACCTGTTCCATGTTATGTCTAAGGTGTTTGATATTCAGACAGATACTGATTTTAAGCTTCAACAGCCTATGTTTTAGGGTAATAATATCATTAAGTTTCTCTTCTGGAGGGTTAATAACTTAAGTTTGCAGACCAAAAAATCAAACAAAAAGAAGGGCTAAAAGGATAGCCAACATTTTAGCCACAGCCCTTCAAGGTCAGTGAGGGCTCAGAATATAAGAAAACCTATACTGTAACATCCTGTAATTCAGTGGTGTCCCAAATTTTCAGATCAAGGAGATTAGGGCCCACAGAGGAAAGTAGCTGACTATGTAGAGTGTGCCTATAGAGAGTAACATGGAGAGAAAATATTCTCCTGAGGGATTTGACTGAACTTGTCAGATACAAACATTACATTTTTTGTTATATAGGTCTTACTTTATCTTGGTCTAAACCATCCAGCAGAAAAATATGAAAATAAGGTATATGAAGTAAAGCCATATTAATATGCTGAGCTATAAAAGGCTGAAGTCAACAACTCTTGACACTGCCAGTCATATGGATAACCCACTACCATTACAAACTACTGGACTATATTGGATTACTTTGTTGAATTCATGCACCTAGAATATATGAATGGCGGGGCTGGGGAGATAGCTCAGTAGAATTAGTGCCTGCCTGGCAAGTGCAAGGGCCTGAGTTCAATCCCCGGTTCTGCCAAAAAAATAAATTCTAAATATATGAATGGCAATGGAATACCCATCTCTGCCAAAAGTAAACATACTTACATGTATATATATATATACACCTGCATATACAAAATAGCACACACAGCTACTTTCTCTTAGTTCAATGAGAAGAAAGTTTTGAATTAATAGTTTAGATAAGATATCATGTCTGCATCTTATACAATGAATAACTTCTACAAAGACAACAATAAGCAATGTATTACTTATTATAACTGTCTTACTACCCTGTTTTGAAACTCTCATTACTACTTATTTCTCGATAAAAGTAATATAATACAAAACAAAAAAACAGTCATCTCTTTGTTTTTCAAATAAGAGAAGTTACATCATATCTGTGGGTCAGGTTTATTTGACTTACTATTATGTCTCAAGGTATACCCATTTTCCCACAGAAACTCAAATTTATCCTTCTGGCAGAACAGTACTCTGTGTATGTATGTCACACACTATCCATTCATCTGTTGATGGTCATAAAGGCTACTTCCAAGATTCACCTGCTACAAATTCTGCTGTTATAAAAACCAAGGGTTGCATGTGTCACTCTGATGGGATGTCTTTATCACTTTTGGAAGGATACCTGGTAGTATTCACTATGGTTTTCTTTTCATCACAACTTATAAAGACATTAAAGAAACAGGACTTGCACAATCATTCAGAAAGTAGCAAGAATGACAGATATGTTTTGAAAGGGAAAATAATTTGGGGGCACTAATAGCAATGTGTCTTTTACAGTAGTAACATTTTTTATGTATTGGTACAGGGTCTCACTATGCTGCTCAGACTCATAGTGATCCTCCTGTTTTCAGCTACCCTAGCAATGGGATTACATGTGTGTACCACTACACCCCATGTTAGTAGCAGGTTCAGTGTACCCAGGTAGGGCCCATGCAGCATGTGGTGTCTGGGAATTGAACTCTGATCCTTGCGCTTACCGAAGCAGGAACTTAGTACACTGAGCTATCTCACCAGCCCTAGTAGTAACTTTTAAGTTTAACCATTCATCAGATATTTTTATCACACCCTGTAAATGTCCATGGTTCACAAAAACTAAAATGTAAATCAACCCAGATGCCCTTCAATGAGTAAAGAGAGAAAGAAAATGTGGAATATATATAGAAGGGAATATTCTACCGTAAAAATACAGAAACCCTGCCATTCACAGCATCACACCACAGGTAGAATAGAAGGTCATTATGTGATATGAATTGACTGGGAACAGAAAGACAAACTGCATGCATTCCCAGTCCTCTGGAGGTATCAGTAAGTTGACCTGTAGAACAGAATGGGATACTGGTCACTGGAGATATGGAAAGGCAAGATTGGACAGAAAGAAGTTCAGTAGAGGGCATTTAACACAGCATGGAGGAATTATTTCTGGTTGTTTTTCTTCAGCATTGCAGGATAACTATGTTTTAAAAATCTATGATGTTTTGCAAAATAACTGGAAGAGTATAACATTCCTAACATATTACAATGGTTGAACACAAAAAATACTAATTATCCTGATTTTATTACTACACACTGTTTACATGTATCAGATTAGTATAAGTACCTCAGAAAGATGAATAAACATTATATCTCAATAATAATAAAACAGAAAAGTTTCACATGGATATGGTGAGAGGGAAAAGTATAAAGTTGTCACCCTGACCCCAGGAATATGTTCCCACCTCTCTCACCCCACCAGACATACAACTGGAGGCTAGAAAAGATTTATTTACCCTTCTCCAACTTTCACTTTACTTGCTATCTACAACAGCTGGTCCAACCAGGAAAGTCCTCTACAAGGGTGGGTGACCTTCCCAACTGCAAAAGCAAATAGGTGCCAGCTCTGTCCAGAAGGTCTCAGAGAGCCTGCCCTCCCCACACACTCAATGACACTCATTGCCCTTTGACAGTTTGCATCCTGAATATCTCCCAAAGTCCCATGAGGTAAAGGTCTAAACCCAGGTGATTCTAACTGTAAGAGGTGCGACCTAGGGCATGAATCTAGGTCACTGAGAACATGACCTTGCATGATCTCAGGACCTTCCCCTTCTCCGTCTCTGGTGTTTCCCACCCTTTACAAGGGGAACAGGGTGGACTCCTGCCCTGAATTTCCATATTCCCATAGGCCCCAGGTAACAGGGTCAGTAAATCAAAGCCTCTAAAAACACACCAAAAGAGCCCTTTCTTCCCTCAAAGTTAATTATCTCAGTTATTTTGTTACAACAAACACACTTCTCTTTTTCCATCTGATACCTTTCAACTTTATTTGCCTTACTTATTTTCTAAACTGCAAAGCTCTAACTTTAACAAGAATTCAAGGTGCTGCAACACTCAAAAGCTGAGTGAGAAATCCAAGGATAGGACTAAAAACAACAACAAAATCTAAACAACTTACTATCATTCAGTCAGTATTCATTTACATCTCAATTAAATATTCCTCTTAGACAAGGTAAGGTTCAAATATACAGAACTCCATCAGAGAACTTGCTAGGAACAAATTCATCACAGCAGGGAGGGAGGGAAGAGGGAGGGATAAAACCCAGAGGGTAATAATGTATTACACTGTGTCCAGACAAAGGCAAGAACCTCTTGAGGAAGAAAAAAAGACCATTTTACCTTTTCATGGTTTTCAATTAGAATTTCCACAACAATATTCTGAAACTTCAGATCCATGATGGCAGCAACAGTTTCTTCCTGTGGCCTCATCAGTGTTGGTCCAAACACCACTCCTAAATTCGCTACAGTCATTAGATTTTGCTTGGAGTGATTGGAAACACTAATATTGATGAGGGAAGGGATAAAAAAGATCTGCTTAGTTAGGGAGCTAGCATCCCAGAATGCACAGAATTATACAACTCTGTCCCCTTAGACACAGGAAGTCATACAATTCAACTTGTAGTTGGTGTCCATCTCTGACACAACCAGGCCTAACCACACCTACAAATTGAGGCCCCAGTTGCTCTCTGACTTCTCAGATGCTTTAATCACAATGGCCTCTAAATCCATGTATGTGCTAAACTTGCTGCCACCAAACTTTACTACAGCCTGTCTTGCACCAGGTCACTATATTCTCACTTCCAGCAAGGCATCTTTGTAAGTATTAGCTTCACAAGCCTGCACAGCTTGGTCAGATCACCCTGCTCTTGTTACTGTGCAGAATTCAGTACACTCATCCCTGAATTCAGGATTTAAGAATGAAGTCACAAAGACTTCATTCTTAAAAGAGATCTAGCTAGAGTCTCATATTCAGCATGTAATCTTTCCCTAGACTATATATCACAGGATTTTTTTCACCATTTATCATCTGAAATTATTTTGCATTTTGTTATTTGTTTAATTGCATTTTCCCCTGAAGAAAGTAAGCTTCATAAAAGTAAGGACTATATCCATTTCAAATGTGTATCCGCCAGCACTAAAAAAGGCATTAAGTATTTTTCAATCCACATAAATGAACAGTTATATTTCTGGCAAGTCCCAATATCCTCAAGCCTTCAGCCTTTCTTTGTGTGCGAGTTCTAGAACAATGCTCCTTGCCTTCCTATCGCTGCTACAATTTATAGTTCTAAATGATCTAAGAGTCATTTGTATTTGCAAACAGTGCTAACTTCCCCACCAAATGATTAATTTTGCTTGCTTTTTAAAGACTGAAGAAAAAAAAAGGAACCCTTGAAATAACTGCCCATTACTGGATTAAACTTAAAGGCCATGTTCAAGCTGAAAAAAGAGTTAGGTAGGTGTGAAATCAAACTACATTTGCTAACAGGCTTACAATTCCCATTCCAGAACCTGCATATGGGCAATAAATATATCACACTCTCTTTTTTTACTTCAAATCAAACCCTAAGTTGTTGGCACTGATGTTAAGCAAGTAATTATACAACATTTCATGGAAACGTCGTATTTCACCAGGCTTGTCCAAAACACACAAAATGTGTCAAATGTCCGGCCTGCCCTTCCAAGAGTGGTCCCTGGTATTATGTACATAGCTTCAGCCAGCAGGAGAATGAGGCACAGCACCCTTGCAAAGTTGGAGAGCATGAAAGGAGGAAAACAGCCTTACTTTGTCAAGTGCTTCACCAAAATATCCAACATTTCTTTATTCTTCTCTGGCAGTTTGTGCACCAAAAAATGGATAGCACTGACACGAGATTCCGGGCTGCCACTTTCTGTGAAGAGAAAATAAAAGTAATTAATAGAAGACTCAAAATAAAATATGTTCTCCCAAACCACAACTCTTAACAGTGCATCTATTTGAGATCTAAAAGTAGTGTAACCTCACTCTGCCAACTTGAAAAGGGAACAGAAAGCCTATCTTTCACACCATTATTAATCTTCTATCGCCCCACCCTTGGCTATAAGGTAAGTGTATAGTTGCTGAAATTACCACCTTTCTCCCAGCTTGTGTCTGAAAGCAGGCAGCTGTGACTCCTTCTTCTGCCCCTGGACACTGCAAGTCAGCTCATGGCACACTTGATGGAGCTCAATCACAAACAAAGAGCCCACAATGGACACAAGTCAGGTACCAAGGAACAGATGACTCTCCATCAATGTTTTCCCTCAATCTCCCAGAGACATGCTGAAGTTCTAAACCCAAGGGCTTCACAGCATGACTTGAACAGTTATGGTAAGACATCAGAATGAATGTGTACTTAAGGAAAAGAGTGAATAATCCAGAGCCCTGGAAATGAAAGGCATGGCAAGCCAGCCAGGGCCATAGAGGGTAGGCATATGGTGGTTTGCTAGTTGGGACAGTCTGCATAAGACAAAGGAGCTGTTCCAGGTCTTCTGGCACCTGACCCAGAGGCACTAAGGGAAAAGAACATAGGCCTTGAGCATGAGATTCCAGCCTGCAGGAGAGGCTAAGACTGGATTGTTTGCAGATGTGCTGAAATACACATTAAACCAAAAGGGGGATGGGTACAAGAGCTAGGGAAGGGTGAGGGTGGGAAGGGAAAGAGCATGAAAAGAGGAATTAAGATGTATTCTGTACATGTGCCAATCCCACACAAGGAATGTAAGCGTTATGTAATAGACATATGCACGTACTAGTTAAATCAATCTATCTACCTATCTATCGCTTCAAAAGCTTCACATAAGGTTTATACATTGCAGAGATATGCATAAAAATGTATTTAAACCTTTATTAGAACTTTTTTAAAAAAACAGTAAGAAACTACTACCTACCAGAGGAGCTTTCAATGAGAACTTGTTTTGACAACAGTTTGTAGCTACCCAAAACTTCTCATATGTTGACTAGGCGGGGATTTTGCAGGACAGAGTATGCTAGAGATGGAACTCAGGTTCTCAGAATACATACTGAGCATATGCTCTGCCACTGAGCCGTAGACAGAAATGATTAAAAAGCACCACTGCTCCGGAGAAAGAGCTTAGCAGTATTACTAAAGCTGAACAAAAAGCCCTAAGACCCTGAAATTCTACTTTATTCATACATAACAAGGAAACATGGAGATCAATGACCATTAAAAGACACACATTAGAATATTCACAGCAGCAATCATTGGAATCACCCCAAACTGGAAGCAACCCAAATGCCCATTAATCGCAAAACTAATAGCATGCTGTGTTCTATTCATACAATTGAACATCATGAAGGTAAACAGACCAGTGAATGTTTCCTACAGTATGGATGAGTCTCACAAGATGAGCAAAAAGCAGCCAGATTAAAATCTTTCTTTTCATCTAACTCCATTCATATCAACTGTAAATGTACCAATAACCTAGAAATGTCAGAACAGCAGTCACACGTCACACCTTGAAAGGGTGGACAGTGATGAAGGGTTTCTGAGGTTCTGATAATGTTTGATTTTTTCACATGAGGCTAATTACATGCTTATTTTCACTTTGAGGATATTCATTAACGGTACACACTATGTCCACCGTTACACTGTGATAAGATTCACTTAAATTAAAAATAGCCCATTAGAAATATGATCATAAAGTAAGCTGGTAGATCTTAACTTTGTGGACTTTCCATGACATTAAATGAAGTGCCACACTATCAACTTTCAGACCATTCAAGTTGCACCCAATGTCTGTAAAGTCACAGTTGTTTTAGTGTGTACTCTCTAGAACAGCATCTGAGAATAAGAAACTAGGTTTTTAAAAAGTACCTGCAGTTACCTCCAAGGAAATTGGAATCAAAAAGGCTAGAAAACTAAAAAGCATTTGATAAAGCATAGCACAGTTAAGTCACTATCACCAAATAAAAAACTTGTAAATATTAGAATAAATTTACTATTGAAAACAAAAGCACAACCACATAGAGAATTAGATGATAAATTACAGCCCATTTCCACGTCTAGAGTTATGACCAGGACATTCATCATTATTGAAGAAAATGAAAGCAACATAAACAGAATTGACTGAAAAAAAAAAAATTAAAGCAGAACTCTGGAATAGTCAAAAATTTCAAAGGATTTTGGAAGGATTGTATATTTCAAAAACTTAAAATTTTCAAAAATATTGTAAAGTGACTTCTAACTCAGGAGGCTATTTTAATATTAATTAATCTTTCTCCAAAGAATACTTAGTTTAATTTGTTTTAGAATTCATTACTTCCTAAGAAACATAAACCACAGACATTGTTTCCTATTCTTTAGAGATAGGGTCCTTCATTTCTAAAAAATAGTAGATTCAGTTTTAAAAACTAGAGTCAAAACCTTTCACTTTCTTTCTTGAGAGTCCCTGTGCTGCTAGCCCAAAACAATTCTTTGAAGTCAAACATTCATCTATGTTCAAGGCTTTTTCTCTCAAGAAAAAAAGAATTTCAGTAAAGGCTGAAACAAAATACTTTTTTCTCTTTTTATTTCTGAAATTAATCATAACTATCTATTGACAGCCATTTTCCATATGGCTACAACACAACTTAAATCCTTTCTATGCCTTTCTAAAATAAATTACTCCAAGCACACACCTATAATCTAGCACTCTGGGAGACTGAGGCAGGAGGAGCACAAATTTGAATTAGGAATGGACAATTTAGACACCCTGACTAAAAAGAAAAAACAGAAAAGGCTGAAGATGTAGTTCAGTAAACAGCCCTGGGTTAATCCAGAGAACAACAAAGGAAAAAAAAAAAAGTTATCTTCATTTGCTTATGTTCTATGTATCATTACACTTTAAATGGTGCTATCTGACAAAACATCAGAGGTATAACATTTTAAAACTCTATAATAACTATATACTAAATTCCTGAAATTTGCCAGGGAATTATGAGTTAAGTGTAATTTTAAAAAAGTATTTTAATTCTGAAACTTTAAATACACATTCATCATATTTTAGTACCTATTTACTTATGTTACTATTACAACTAATAGACTGATAGATATGATCACACTTATTGGAACATCTCAAAGGCACATGGGCAGAAATGCTAAATATTTAATATTGAAATACCACGAGTCATTGTTGTGGTTTGTGTCTAGTTGTCCCCCCCAAAGCCATGTAGTCATGGAGTGGGGTCTTCTGGAGTTTGAGATTTAATTCATAATCCACTGGATTATGGGTTTTAGCACCTGTTGGGTTTATGGGTGTGAGTGGTGAACCCAGCCTGGAGAGGATAGCCTAAATGTAACTAAGAAAGACAGAGAGACAAGACTTTCTCTCTATTGCCATTGTTGCCACTACTCCTCCTTTTTGCTCTCTTGCTCTTTGTTGCCGCCAAGAAAGGTTGTTCTCTGCCATGTGCCAATCTGCCTTGGAGCCAGCTGAATATGGACTGCAACCTCCGGTAACTGTGAGCTCAATAAACTTTTCCTTCCTTTACTCTGGGTGTCAGTATTTGTCCCAGCAATTAGAGAAGAGTAACTGAGACAGTCATACTGCACTTCCCCAGGGACAACAGAACTTCAATTCTACTTCTCTTGGTGTGTCTATTTACTACAAAGATTAATGCATAACAGTAAGGGACAAGAGTGCCATAAAACATTCTATTCCTTCAGTTCCCAGTTTCTGAATGCTTCTCACCAAGAATCACATGATTTTGCCTTGTTCTCTATTCAGATTTACCAGCAAGGTCACTGCACTCTGGTTAGCAAACACCAATGCACCAGAACCTGTAATACTTACGTTCCTCATCAGAAATGACTCTAGTTCTTTGTTGCTACTGACTTTGCTTCGCAAAAAATTTGCCTACCGAAAGACATTATACTCAACACAGCAATACAACCCTTTTGGTGTGACCGTTGAGAAGAGACTTTTTTCATATAACCCAGTAGGCCATATAAAAAAAGTCTTTAGTTGTTCTGCATGTGCTAGGTTTAACGTGAGTCAAACTTAGAAGCAGGGCTCCATGCTCACCAAAATGATGTATCAGGACTCTGAGCCTACAGATGGACACAACTGTTTGCACTCCCTCTAAGGGCCAAGTAAACTGTTATCAATTTTTACACCAAAAACAAGTACTGTCACAAAATGAAAATGGATGGCCTCTATGCTCCTTTCAGTAATTTGAACAAGGTAGCTAACAGCTTCATTATTTTTTTTTCTTTTTTTGGCAGAACTAAGGATTGAACTCAGGCCCTCACTCTTACCAGGTAAGTGCTTATTCTACTGAGCCAGCTCCCTGACCCCTTTAATTATTTCAATTTTCCGAAAGAAAAACAATTCTCGTTTCCAACTAATTTAGCATTCTGCAGTAAGCCAGGAAGTTTTTTTGTTTTTTTTCCAAAACAAGAATAAAAACATTTGGGTTTTTTGAGATGACAATATAACAGAAGACGCTCTGCCTCTCTCACCCCTATACTTCAGTTTAGAAATTGCCCAGGTAACAGTTTCTGTACCAGTTCTGGTTGGTTCTGTCTCTTGGAAACAGCTACTCACCATGATGTAGGTTATGTGAACCAATCCCCAATTGACAAGCCATTCTCCCTCTGTAGTTCATTCTTATTTATCCCATATAAATCCCAGACTATGAAAAATCAGGGCCTGATATTCTGGAAATAATCCCAATCAGTGCCTGTCAAATCTACCTTCAAATCATGGGTGTCATTTCAGTGTTTGCTGTTTTAACAAGACAGAAATAAAACTTGTATAATGATCTCAAGAAACTAACTTAGAAGTTCTCCTCAACAGAAAACTACAGAAAAATAACTGATAGAAAACTAAAGGAGCCAGGGGAAACCATCAGGACTCCCAGCAGGAAGAGAAAAAGAGACAAGCTCAATGCCACAGAACAGATGGGAACCACTGCATATGATGGAGAAGAATCAGAACTTAAGTTTCCATGCTGGTATGAGAGGCAGTAACAAAGACTCGTGATGGTCGATAATTTTAGGGATCAGCTTAAAGAGACATTTTATCAAAACAAGGTAAACAATAGCATCGTTAGTGCCATTGTTAATGGAGAATGAGAAATCACAATCTCCACTGTCAAACAATATTCAAAGGGGAAGACTAATTTCAGATATCTGAATTTTGTAACTGCTATATTCAACATATCACAAGATTTGAGGGATCTGTTCTCTTCTCTTTTAAACACAGAGAATAGCCCTCAGGAGAAGCAGGAAAACTTAAAGCTCTACCTTGGAATCTTTGGATCCTAAAATGAAACCCATTTAGTACATGCACTTTTTTCTCATTAAAGGTTACATTCCAACCACAACTAAACTTAGTCAACTAAACTTAAGTCAACTCATGCCAATAATTACAGTAGCTACGGTACTTTTGGAACAGTTCTGTTATTTAATTTGTTATGAAGATTATGGTAGAATCACTACAGTCAGAAAACAAAACACAAAGTACTGTGTTTCAACAACAAATCTCTTACAGTTGTACAATTCTTCCTAGCTCAAATACACCTTCAACAAGATCTACCTGGAATTCATTATCTCTTAAGTTCTTTAGGACTGGGGAGATAGCTCAGTGGCTTAAGCATCTGCCTGCCAAGCACAAGGTCCTGAGTTCAATTCCCAGCACATACATACATACATACATACATACATACATACATACATACATAACAAAAAGTTCCTTAAAGGTAAGAACTTTATCATTTAGTAAAATCCACTGATACTACAATATGACACTTTCTTTTAGTCATAGGTATGATAGCACTGGTGACACTAACTTTGTATCATTTAAAACTGTATTTCATAGCCACTTTGTCTTTCTCCAGTTCTCCAAGCTTTCTAGATTAAAGCTGGCACTACTCTGCTTTTTCCAGTCTCTAAAGCAAACAACATGAAACAACTGTCCTCCAACTAAGTTTAATTTCTTTCCTTCATTTGCCAAAAATGCCACAGGAAAGAAATAAAAACAACTAAGCATCTGTGTGAGTTTTTGCCAAGAAAACTTTCTCCCAATTTCTTGATTCCTTGATCACATAAATTCTCTTTGGGGAGGGGCTGGGAATCCTCTTCATCCATGTAAGAACGAAACTACACAGAACCATAGCCTTGCCTTCTCCAAATATCTGTTTCATAGGTATATTCCAAGAGCATCTACACACTGCTGGCCTTTCCTGTATACCAATAACTTTAGCCTAGCTGGAGGGAAGACCTCACAAGAAGACAATCTTCAATTCCATGTTCAAGCGGTAGGCACACAGGACCCAAAGGGACTGTGCTAAGTTTTTGAAAAGATTAAGCTCTGGAACACATCCAAGGGGGGAAGAAAATAAAAGGAAATTAAAATACGATTTCAGCTACTGTCAGCACACTTGTGCAAACCAGTACTAGTGGCTTTAGCCAGGGGAACTAGGGTTTTGGATATTACATTCTGTTCCCTATAACCGGGTACTTTTACTTAAAATATCTCAACCTTCATTCCCTTAAATATTGAATATCAAACACGAAAATTCTTCAGAAGACTCAGATGATTAAATAGTACCTGTCAATTATAAAAAATTAGCTGTATGATACAAGAAAACAGAAAAGCCTTGAGTATAACTGATAAAAATGTAATCACAAATTAAAATTAAACCAATTATGGGCCTTTTGCTTTTAACATTTTATCAGATATAATTCATTCTGTGAAATATTGTTTGGGCTTCTGCCATCATCTTGTAATATTCCTTGTGTGTATAATTTCCATTCAAATGTCTTTATAAACTATCTCTAACCCACTGATTTCTCCAAATCAGCTAATCTCTCCAACGTTCTTCTTCTGTTGAAAGTTAAATGCTTTTGTGTTCTGAAAGCATTCTGTTCATCCAATTACTATATATACTTTATAGTACAACAAGATGCACATATGACCCAATCCTTGCTACAAAACTGGCTCCTGGGGTCAGGAATCCTGTCATGGTTCTACATATCCAGTATACCAATGATTCATACAGTAAGGAGTAATTAATATTCATGAAAAAATGAATAAGTGCACTGTCTTATTTTCCAAAAGGAAAGAATAATCAGCCACCTACTAAAGTGATTTCTCTTTTTAATAGAACACAACAATACTAAGAAACTTTTCATATGGAAATTTGTAGTCTGTATACACTGCAAGCACAAAACTTTGCACCCTCTTCAGAATACTTACTGGCTGGAACAATGAAATCTCCATGTAACTCATAGGTCATGAGAGGTTCTGGAAGACTCCTATATAAAAAGAACAGAATTACCAGACAAATCCAAACAGTTCACCTATGTGTTTATTTTTTTATAAAAGGGTATTAAATTTGTTGTGCATTCCTTGTTAATATGGAAAAGTTCTCTACGGAATACCTTACATATAAAAATATATATAAAATCACCGCTATCTGTATCAGGAGTATCAAAGCTTAAACAGCCACAAATCCCTATCAGCTATTTGATATCTAATCTTGGAAAGCACCTTCATGAACATCTGGTTGATGCATGTGACTTCCTTTAAACATGTGTATACGTATTTAAAGGAAAAACTAAATATAGTGATATAATTTTGAAAATCTTTAAGATGTTAATTAAAGGAATCGTCAGAAAAGGGTTAGGGGGTGGTTCAGTAGTAGTCCCTTGATTTGATCCCCAATAAGAGAGAGAGAACATGTGAGAGTATGACAGAGAAAGTGACAGTGAAAGTGAAAATCAGGCAGACCGGCAGGCAGGTGGACAGACAAGACAGACGTAGAGAGATGAAGCAAACCAAATCTTTCCCTCTTAAGAACTTCCAACATAAAATTGTGATAAAGAAACATAAAAAGAACTGATGACCTTTTAATTTATGCCAAAAAAGATATACATTGAACCAGTAATTTAAGAATATACATGACATTTTAGTTTTCTAGAAAACCAATTATATAACAGGTAGTATATTCTATACTGTGATCAAGAGAATGCTCTAGTTCAGTAAATCTTGTTAATATCTTAAATTTTAGCTTGAAGCATTTATATTTAAGTGGATGCCACTTGAACATATACTCATAAGTGAAATAAACCAGACACACATGTACAAATATTGTATAGTCTCCTTAGTATAAGAAACCAAAAGAAGAAATAAAAATAGAAAGGTATAACAACAACTAAAAGGAATTTAGACAGATAGGGTAAACTGAACTGCATATGCTGCAGAGTAATAATCAGCTTCTCTTCTGGATGGTTAACTTAAGTTTGCAGATCAAAAATCTAGAAGGTTTGTTTTTTTTTTTGCATTCTCCCCCAGAACCCCCCCCCCATCAAGGATTGAATTGAGACCCTTGTGCTTGCCAGGGAAGCACTTATTCCACTGAGCCATCTCCCCGGCCTCAGAAAGAATCAGAAATTTCTTAGTACCACAGAATTATAAGAAATGCAAATTAATATATAATGACAGAAATCAAGTCAACAGTTTCCTACAGATAAGGCTATGAGAAGGAAGGGGTGAAAAGTAGATATTTCTAAGGACAAGAGGAAGTTAGGAGAGTGGCCCATTTTCCTGTGTTCATTATAGGGGTAGTTTCCCAGCTGTATAAATACAATAAGCTCATCAAAACATGTAATTAGTATATATAGCTGATTATACACCAATACACCTCAATAAAGCTGTTTTTTAAAAAATGGAAAACTACACTTGTGTTTTACATGTTGAGGACTACAAATTCACAAAGGCTAATTCTGCATATTTCCCTAAGGAAGAAATGGAGGCTTGAAATTATCAGTATCACTCTTGAGATTTCCCACTAATTCCTCAGGGGTGGGCATCTTTTCTCATCCACTAAGACTAAAATAAGACCACTAAGATTAAAATTAATCTTAGGAAGTGTGGATTCTAGTTCTTTTTTGCATGTGAATATCCAGTTGTTCTAGTATCATTTGTGGGAAAGATTTTTCCCCCCCACAATATTTGTTTTGATGATGACATGGTTTTCTTTTTAGTTTATTATTAGGGCAAATAGCATTTTTAAAAAATATTGACCTGATATCAGATTCCTGTGATAAAGTCAGCTTCGTAACACACTACAGAAATGATCCCTGAAAGTACAATCTATATAAACGCTCCAGGAAAGATCGTCTCCACCCTCCTGAGTTATCTAAGGATTATCCACTGCCCTCCCAGTCTTCTGCCAACCTTGAATCTTCCACTGGCCACTCCTATCATTGTACACACTCAATACATAGTGGCTGGCTCACACAGTGTCTTTGTGTCTGCCCCTCCTGAGGCAGTGACCTCCTAGGTCCTCTTCATGCACTACCAAGATTGTCTCTGTTGCTTATTTCATCCTTTCACCATACCCCTCATACAGGCAGTTGGGGATCTTGGCTAGCAACATTATATATAGCTTCTGGTACTGTACCATCACAAGCACACATACAGAAGACAACAACCATATACAAACAAAGCATGAGTGAAGAATTAGCTGTTCTTTTTGCTTTCTCTCCTCTTGGACATTTAAAGAAAAACATCATCCATTACATCATAGTCTAAAAGCAGTATAAAGAAAGCCAAAAACAGAAGTTATGGGTTTTATCTCAAAGTATGGACAACCAGAAAGTAGGAGAGACAGAACTGAATGGCACAGAAAAAGCATTACACAGTGCTGACTCGAAAATTAAGAACGCTTAGAAAAATACCTTCTACAACCTACTCATATCATTGATTGCCACATGTCTAACTATGCAATGCAGCACAAAAAAATAAATATCATTAATGTTAAGGAAGCAGTAATAAAATTGCCCATACAAAATTTATTATCCTGAGTTGCCACATCTCTCAGCCTCCTACCAAGCATGCTTTTAAGCCACCTCTCCTAGCCATGGTTGGGTACTGCCATAGTATAAAAATCGTAATATTTATCTAAGCTGGCATTTCCTCCCCCCAAAAATCCCATTCCAATTTCCAGGCTTTAAAGGAAGTTTCTTCCAGGCAAAAATCATTCTAGTAGAGACATCACAGAAGAGCTGGACTGCTGCCTGACAATGGGAAACTCTTTTGATGAACACACTGTGGGAAATCACCACCATGGTCTGCAGTAATAAAAATTGTCCAGGACTGGTAGTTAGGGTTTCACAACACTAGAAACAAATCCTTAGTTAGCACAAGAAAAAGGGAGATGCCATACATAGGTCTGCTGCCTTTCCTTTTCCTTTCCCAAAACACTGCAAGTTTGCTTCCTGTTTTAGTCTGGTGTTTCAAGGGTTAGACCATTTCCACTCTTACCCTCCAAGATGCCATAGGATACACAGTGAGAAGTCAAAGAGCCAGAGTACCCCTCTTCGGTGAAAGACCCCTTACTTCAGCCCTGTGCCCTGGTGCTGAAGGCACCATGGGGCAGGATCCCTAGCCCTCATGGGACAGCTGCCTTCCTCCATATCCTGACCATCCCACACGTCTGCTGCCTCTCCAGCTAAAGGAAATATGATTACTTTGGCCTGAACTATGTAGCTAACATGCAGGTAGATTAAAAAATCAGTTTTCTCCCACTTGGTCCATCAAGAGAAAAAGTGTCATTAAATCCTCCTAATTACTACATTTTCAGTTGCTAAAAATAGTTCAGGGGAGAACAGCAACCTAACTTTCCAATCTCCCAAGGCATCTGCCATCTTATAATAATTACTTCCTCACAATCAAGCAGGATGTGTGTGCAAGCAGGTGTGTGTGTGTGTGTGTGTGTGTGTGTGTGTGTGTGTGTGTGTGTGCTGTTAGGAGTAAATTTATGTAATAACAGCATGCCATGATGTTATTCTGCAGGCAATGTTTGCTTCAGCAGCATTCAATAGGATGAGAAACATAAAGGGGTACAAAATACACAACAGCAGCACGGGCAATAGAAATTAGCTTCAGAGAATGTCAAGATCCAAAAAGAAATCACATGTACTGAATAAAATGATGCTTCAGCTTATTAAACTAACTCCTCCTACAAGGGAAAAGAGAAGAGTCATGTGAAGAAGGTGGGAAAAAATAACTACTCATTATAAAGAACTGGATGTTTAGCTTATTATTTTACCTGTAACTGAGTCATCTTGGTCAACCTCTTTACTTGCAGGTATGAGTTTACTATGTACTATAATGGACTGAAGCCAATCTGCTAGGAAGATACAGTTGACTCCTAGCCAAAATAACACACGTATATACCTATATATTTATATATATTTTATATATAATTTTAGGGGTCTTTTTCAGATAAGGTCTCACTGTTCAGGCTGACCTTCAGCATACCTGTAGACCAGGTGGGCTTTGAACTTGGAATGAGCCTCCTGTCTCAGTCTCCCAAGTGCTAAGATTACTGTGTGTACCACCACACCCAGCACAGCTCACTGTATTTTTGTATTCTCCTTTAGTCTTTCCTTCCTCTGTCTGACATGACTTTTCTCAATCTCTAACTGCCGACATTTTGGATTAAGCCATTCTTTAGGGACGAGTACAGGCTATCTTCTCACCTCTAGCAGGATGATACGTAGCCCACTGATTGCTTCTACCCATCAGATGATGGCAGTGCCCTCTCCATCAAGTGTGACAACCAAACATACTCGCAAACACTGTCAATCATCCCCTAGGTGGCAAAGCCATTCCTACTTGGAAGACAGTGTTCTAATACTGCAATAGTAGGTATGGCCCAGTTACTGAGGATACTGTAACAAATTGGACACACAGGATATTGACCAGAACAGAACTGATGAGAGTCATCTTAATTCTCATCTTAGCTATAGGTCACTATCAGTTAAGACCATAGATTTAGCCTTAGTTTTATTCCTTTACCAACTAAATGTAAGAATAATTCACAATGATTTTAGGAAGAAAAAAAAAGTGCCATAGCCCCAAGTGTACTTGGCTATAAAGAATTCAAAAACAGGTAATAATGAACCCACCAACAAATGTTAATATAATGACAAAGTAAGATAATCAGACAACACAGATGACCTGAGAGCATAGAAAAGCAAGAATATGGCTCTACTGTAAAAAAAAAACTCCAGAAATAAATCAATGAATGAATCAAGATCTGAATCTTAAACAGATAAAAATTTTTAAAAGTCTACAGATTAAAAAGTGCAGGAAATATGATAGCTAGAAACACATTTTAAATATACCCTGAGGATATAATCTGCTCTAAGACACAGAAAATACTATTTTTAAAAATGACCTCAGGATTGAATCAGTACCTCAGTGGCAGAGCCCTTGCCCATCTTGCGTAATCATATAAGGTTCAGGGTTCAATAAACAGTAGAGTTAAAAATCCAGGACCACTGCCAATGGTGAGAGAAGGGGCAGAATTATATAGATGAGAAGAAACTAAACTACACAGACTATGTGAAATGCCAGCATTGTTTAAATCCTATGATATTTAAACTAAACACAAAGACTTTTTTAAAAATCAGTAAAAACTGAATTGCATAGTAAAAGATGATCATATTTTGGGGGACATACACTCAAAGATTAATGGGTACAGTAACATGATGCCTTAGAAATCTTTAAAATATTGTCTGAAAGCAGAGGCAGGATGTTGATCACGGAAGAAGGGCACGGTGCTGGGGATTGAAATCAGGACGCTGAACTTGCCAAGCAGGCACTTATTCTACTGCGCTATCTCCCTGGCCCATATGGTGGACTTATGAGGAGTCCTTATAGCAGTCTCTCTTGCCTTCTATATTTGAACTTTTAGCTTATTTTTTTTAAAAACAGTAAGCACATAACAGAATTAGATTCTAATGTGCTCACTGGAACCCCAGTAATTTTTACATGAAAAATCACTATAGATATAATTAAAATAACTGGCCTTTGGGGAACCCAGTCTACTTTTTTGCCACATAAAAATAAAAACTCAAGGGAAATATGATATGCAGTTATAGTGAGATCTTTCAATCTTTTATTCATACCCTCCCTACTTATTCTTCACTAAACACCAAATCATTGATTATTCAATTACCTTTTTAAAGAAAAGTTAATAACTCACTAAAATTATCCCTTTTTAAAATCTAGTCCTATGTGTTTACATACATAATAAATGGTCAACTTAAATGTATCTCAAAACCTTATTAAATAAAACTCTTCCTAAGTATCTCTGTATTTAAGTGCTACAAATCTCATGTTCAAATCAATTAAGTTCCAACTAGAAAAATCACCTTCATCTTAAAATATAAACAGAAGATTCTGGGACTTAACAAACAGTCTTCATCATTGGTTCATAGCACTGATTATGTAAAACTTCCATTTGCAGTAGAACTATTGCACTTGTCCATTTATTTGACAACTGATGTTCATCTACTACTTACCTCGATTTCTCGAACACTACTAGATACCTCATAAATTTTCTCTTTTGTAGTAAGAGTTAACAACTGCTGTCTATGTACAGGGTAGGCAATCCTTTTTAGGTGACCTGTCCAAAGAAAGAAGATCTTACCTTAAATACTGTTTCAGGGCACTTGTTATGGTCTTCACTTCCCAATCTATAGAATTATCCAGGTCTAGCTCACTGCAAGTTTTTACATCTAGTGAACAAGCAAAAAAGAAAAATTCATTAAAATCTGAAACACTCAAAGGCCCTCCTGATAAGCTCATAGTTTCCATACTTAAGTAGCCAAACCCAAAATAAATTAGTCTTACGGTTCCCTACAAAAAATATGTATACAATTTATAAAACTAAAAGCCATGTTGCATCTTTAGAAATTTCTAGCTCTTAAGAAACACTATAGTGAAGATCCAAACAGCAGTGGAGGTTTGAACCAGAAGAATAATTAGAAATATAACATTTCAACATCCCACTGCTGCACTTATTCATGGTTAATCTTACGATCAATAGAATCATGTTTTAAGTGTTACTCAGTAGCTATGGCTTAGGCTTGTGACATTTTCAAGTGAAAGAATAGTTGCGTTTGCTTTTGGTAGCACTACTGCTATCACATGGCATTATTTATTACAATGCAATCAGAGAATGGACCCACTAACATCAAACAACTATCAGAAAGACAGCAGATCAGTAGGGAAAAGGATAACAATGTTGACCCCACATTTCAATGTTTGTATCTACTACACTGTTTTTCTGTAGAATAACACATGAGCAACCAAAACAGAGAATTATTATGAGCCAGGGAGATAGCTCAGTGGCATAAGTGCCTGCTGGCAAGCATAAGGTCCTCAGTTTAATCCCTGGTACAGAAAAGTTGAAAAAAAAAAAAAAAACACAATCTTAAAAAGTTACTTATGGCTTAACCTGATTAAAACATTACATGACACATGCAGTCATGAATCAAAACATATTACCTCATTAATACGTATATATTTTTTTATTTTTATGGATCAATTAAAAATAAATTTAAAAGAAAAGCTACCTAAACTGGGGAGGTCACTTATGAGGAATCTTTCACACTGATAATTCTGTGTATACACTCTTCCAGGAAAGAGTTACTAGACACATGTGGGTAACAACACTATGCTGAATATTTTTTTAAGATTTATTTATTTATGGGGTACCAGGGATTAAACTCAGGACCCTGCACCTGCCAGGCAGGTGCTCATTCTACCGAGCTATCTCCCTGGCTCTCAGTAACAACACTGACAGGCACTCTACAGGGAGCTATTTTTCTTGTCCTAAAAGTATTAAAGAAGTGCTGCTTCTAAACACCATTTAAACACTAAGTTTTAAAGAAAACGTGTGGGTGTGTGGTACAAAAGAATTCAGGTGGGGGGACAAGGAACAGTGATAGCCAACCTGAATTAAAATGAAAAGAAAGCATGTTGGGAGAGACAACCTCCCTGAATACGGTGGTGTCTTTAATCCCTGTGCTTCTAAGCCGTACACTCAGCATCCCTGGCAGATGGAGGAAAACAGCATGGGCATCCCACTCGTTCCTTCAGTGCCTACTAGAGCCAGCAGGATACCAAGTAAGGGTATCCCAAACCTATCTGAACTTCTAAGCCTCATCTCCATGACTCACATCATATAAATGCTCTCACAGAACTACTGTCAAGAATCAAAAGCAAGTCAAAAACACACAAATATCTTCATGAATTGTAGACTGCAGCAGGGTACTGCCACAGCTGTATCATTAGTACAATAAACTTTCAGTAGTAGTAGATCCTACACTAAGGAAGTAGATGGTAAATGAGTTATGAAAAACAGTTTCAAGCCAACAATATAAACTTTCCTGGATTTCTGCATTCCGTGCAAAGGAGGAAAGAGGAAATTCACAGAACAAATTTTCTCCCTTTTTGAGCAATGTCTCAACCACAACCCCAAAAAACTAGCAGCTGTAGTTTTAGTTTTTTCCCCTCTCCCTTATACTGAGTTGTCTATATAAAGAAAAGTAAAAAAGATCTTGTTAGCACTTCATTTCTAAAAGCACTAATAAGTAAAGGCTGTCAAAATGGGACTACCACATGAAGGCGCCTGTGCTGTCCGCAAAGTTTGAAATATGGCCAGGATGAAGAATGGATAACAACTCAAAGTTAGACTCAAATTTTCTGAACATTAAACAGGAAGTGATGGTTACTTCACAGCCATAACATCATACAGAAGAAATTATTCAAAGGTCTAGAGTCTTTAAAAAAAAAGAAAAATCAACATTTCTTGATTACAGCAACTGACAGCAATATGCAATAAACTACAACAATGGCAATTGACACTGATTACATTTTGATCAGTTCCTACAATTCAGAACTCATTTGTTACTGAGTTCTTGTCAGACAAGCTACAGATACATTCAAGAAATCAAATTAAGCACACTGATTAAAGATGCAATCCTTTATAACTAGGACTAAATAATTCTGTTCTAAAGGCTTTGCCAACCAATTACTTTTATAACTGAATATTCTTTCTCTCATTAAATCAATTATTTAAATCTCATTTTAACATACAAGTCAGATAACATTTCCAACCAACTTGCTACCAGCAAATCGCCATTTTAAAATCTAAGAGGCTTCTAAAGGAAATCTTTTATTTTCAACTGTCTACCAAACTATCATTCTATATTTTGAGAACTGTATTCCTTCCATGGAAAAATAAGCCATCCTTCTAAATCCATGGAATAAAAAACAGCTGTCACATCAGAAGCTAATAACTTCACAGTGTCTATATTATTAATCCTCTATTAGATTTTCACTGTTTTCAAATAACTCAATCATCCCCAGTAGTCCTTAGAAATTGGTGAATACACTGGGAATAGGTAGAATTTTGTAATAACTTGTTCAGGATTCCAATATAAAAATCTGGTCAGAGTGTTCATTAGATTTTATCTTCTACCATACATGAGGGGAAATTTCTGCTTCCTTTCTGAGCACGAAAAACAAACCTATGATTAATTAAAATATAAACTAACAGGAACAAAGAGCTTTTGACATTTTATTTGGGTGAATGTTTCACACTTGCCTAATCACTGATTTCTTCCAACCTGGAATATGTAGCACAATCTAAATCCAAAATGTGATCTTATATAGCAGCTAACACTAAAATATTTGGCATACACTCATTTGAAGCCAGTTGTAGAGTACCTGAAGAACAATGACTGGATGAGTTTTGAAAATAAATATGCTTTATCATCAAATTTCCAAATTTTTTCAGCTATGATAGTTCACTTTGGATGGCCCCTACAAGCAAAGTAATCATAATAATATTTTAAAAGCAAAATTTTAAATTCTTTTTCTTGATTTTCTATGGTTCTGTCTGAAAACAAATAAAACCATGTGGCCAGCTTTGCAAGTTAATGTTCTGAAATAACCACCACATCCACCAGACCACATCTATTACTGCCTCATTTCTTCACTTGCACTGCCTTCATTCCAAATTGGGAAAGAACATGCACCAAAGATAATTCTAATTCCAATCAGTTTTCATCTACCATTCACTATTGTTAGCTGTTTTATATTCTTGCCTAATTCACTAAAAAGCCTCATGTCTTTGCATCAGAGACATTTTACCCCTCTTGTCTCCCTGCCTTCTTCAACTGTTCCATATTTCAACTCACTCAGTGGGCCTGTTGGCTGTTATTTTTGTTGTTTTCAGAAACTTAAGCTGATGGAATTTCAGAAAGTTGTCTGCTGCTCACAGCATGAAGAAAATGCTTAGGGCCAACATCTCCCAACACCTAGAAAGGAAAATTATCAGCCTTCTCCTTCAGCTGGCCTGAAGGAGCTTTAATTAGTTCTCTACTGAGACAAACTTCTCCAGTCTACAGTTAGCACTACTGTATGCTAGCGTGAGACGAAAGACGAAAAACGAGGAAAAGGAAGGGGGCGGGGATTTGAGGAGCAGGAGAAGAGGAACTGGAGGAAAAAGGGTTTGAAGGGAAGAGGAGCTGAAAGAAAAGAGAATAATGGAGAGAAACGTTTTTCTCTGTTTTAAATGTGAAGGTGAAAATAAACCACAAAAAGAAGACAAGTAATAAGAATATGCAGAAGATTTAAGAACATATTCCTACTTTAGAAAACCCCACCAAATTTTACATGTATTTAAAGACCGCTTAAAACATTTTACACAGAAAATGTGAACCATTTTATGTAAAAATAGTGATCATTTTTAAAAACTGAAGTAAATAGCTCTCAAGAGCTAAAGCAAATAAAGGAAACGCTCCTTGAAAAAATATGATGGCTTGGAACTTTTTCTCAAACATTCAAAAAATCAGATTAGTTTCATTTTTAAAAAGAAAAAACACAAACAAAATGGGCTTTGAAAAACTTCAAATCTGAAATAAACATGTTACTTTCAGGAATAATAGGAGGCACTGATTCGTTAAAAAACAAAATTAAAAATTTGGCAGGTCTACACATTTTGTTTGGATTGGGTTCTTTTTCTTCTTTAGAGAAACAATGCAGAGATGAGAAAAGTTGGAGCTATCTATGGGATCCCATATACATGAATTTTCAAAACCCTAAAACACTTTTTTGGAAGTTGTATTAAATTATTTCCATTTGAAAACTTAATCTTAAATTGAAGGGCTGGCCTGATAGCTCAGCAGACTAAAGCGCCTGCTCAGAACCCCAGGGGTGGGGTTCATCTGCTGGCCTGCTACACAGGCCCCACGCCAGCATGCCCTGAGAGGGATATTTCGACTGGGCATGCAGGTAGGTGTACATCTGTAATCCCAGCGCTTAGGAGGCTGAAAACAGAAGAATCACTACCAGTTGCATCTATGTAGTGGGACCCTGTATTCCCTATACTAAATGAATGGATATAGATATATATACATATATATGTATTAGGGATTATAGATTAATAAAAACAATTTTATACCATACAGCCCTCTTAGATAAATTAATCAGGAAATAACAAGTCAGGATCTTTCCCTCATGCCAATTCTTGAACTGCCTCTGTTTGCAGAATATTACTGAAAACACAGCTCTTCTCTTGTGAGGAACTTGAATGAGGTTGTGACACACTTGTATCCTGGACTTCTCAATTCTGATGCTTATGGAAAGTAACAACAGTTTTCCAGGTCATGAATTTTTGGAGGAGTTATTTAAAAACATCTCATGAGATAAGAACTGTCTTGGATACCTCCCAGGAGCAGAGGAACCTATCACCTGCATTTGACAACATGTAGGATTTTATGAGATCAAGAATTTTTACAACAGCGTAACACGTTAGGGTGACTGAAGAAGCACCCTTGTTCAAATATGAACAAGAAGGTAACAAAAACAAATAAATAATAATGCCAGGATCCTTATGGCCAGTTTATCACCAAAATGTACCTTTCAAGCCAAATTTCCCATTCTGATACCAATAGTTTTCCAGTTCTAATCATTGTTAACACTGTATTGGAAATGAGAGAAATGTTTTTAATATTACAATTAAGTAAAAACAGATGCTGAAGTCCCATTAAATTCTTCCAGCTGCTACTGAACCCCTGGCAACCTGAGTCTATTTAATTTGGAGCCCACTAACGGCAAAAAGGAAAATGTCTCCAGAATCACACACCCAAGTCAACTCAGAGGCTGAAAATGAAAACAGCTCATGAAAGGGAATGTATTCTAAGAAGGCTCTCCAAATGATGATGGGCAATTTTTTCCTGTGGTTAATAGCTTAAAAAAAAGGTTGTTGCTTATGAAATCCTTAATTCAAAGACAGCCAAACAAGCAAGTACTGCTCAGTGTGTGTGTGTAGAATTTATTCACCTTAATTTATGCTTTCTAGAAATGAGTCTTTGCTGTAACACTTTAAGATACAGACAGATTTAAAAGCATTCACTGCATACCTGAGGGCATTGTTAATATTGATTAATTAAAATGAGATATCAAGTCAATATGGAGCAAGGTCAGGATGACAGAATGGTTTGAGGAGCCTCCAGCCTGATGAGATATCATCACTCCTCAAGAGGCAGCAGGTTATTGGCAGGGGAGAAGTGGTGTGTCTTATAGGTGGCACTAAACTGACAACAGTGTGTAATGGAAAAGTGCTTTGTCATTCACATAATGTCTGGGGTAATGAAATGAATTCACTTTCTGGCTTCCTCTACTCTGCGATGCCAAAGAACACAGTGTTATCAGCACAGATGGAGCAGGCATGGTTCTGGAGAAGTGCCTGGTGTGAACTACAAGCAAGCCACTGTGCATACCAATGAATCCCCGAGACTCAAGCCCTTGCTGTCAAATGACAGCTTTGCAAGCTCCATAAGAATGAGCGAGTCCCAGTGGTCATGTCCAACCAAATGTACTGTCAAGATTCTGGACAGGCAATTTGGAAGCCATGCAAATCAGAGGCCTGACTGCCACTTTGCTGGGGGAAGCAAGCAGTGGGAGGTATCTGCCCAAGAAGCTGCCCGTGAGCCTCATGCTTTTTTCCTTTACCTCTTAATAAAGAATGACAAAGGAGATCATCTAAACTGATGCAAATGCTAACCTGAGTCAACTGCCTCTGCTCAGGAGACAGTTCATCTAAGCAGAAGAATGGATTCACCACTATGAGGTACATTACTACGAAATGTTAAGGTGTGAAATCATTGAACATAAAAAAATCATGAAAAAAACAATTAGAAAAGAGGCATACCCATCAACATACTCAGAAGTCTCTGGACCTTTGAACTCACCCCCACAACTCTGTACAATCCTTGGTCATTTATACCTAGTGGAAGAGACACAATGTTAGCAAAATGTAAGACTACCATATTTTAAAAGTTGTCATCACTAAACAGTCGCATCTGAATCTTTGCTACCTCACATGAGCAGCATTTCTGTTGAAAATAACACTTAATGAAAACAAGTGTTTACCAACTTGTTTAATCAATTTGTATTCCTAAGTTGTATTCCTTTGTATTCATGAAAGTAAGCTCAGAAAACAATATTCTAGGAGGACAAAAAATGTAATGAGTCAACATTAAGGGAAAGGCAAGCCCTCTGGATGCTTATCATCATGTTGGATTTGTGTGTGTGTGTGTGTGTGTGTGTGTGTGTGTGTGTGTGTGAGTATATTGTTTCTAATGTCTTCTCTATTTTTTGTTCTTTAAATAAAAAAATAAATAAAAGTAAACACATGGGGAAAATGCATCTCAATACAAATTGTAAGGATCCATTCAGGGCCAGGGAGATGGCTCAGTTGAGTAAGTGCTTCCCTGGAAAGTGCAAGGGCATGAGTTCAATCCCCGATTCTGCACCGCCCCCCCAAAAAAAAATCCATTCCAACATTTGGGTTTTTTGCCACTTGTTTATATTTTTCTTGGAAAGTTTTAACCTTTTAAAAATAATATGGTAATTAGTATATAGAAAGCAATAATTGTTGGATGATTCCTGAAGACTTAAAAATTCAGTAAAAAAAAAAAAAAGTAGAAGTAAACTGAAAAAAATTTACATATGCCCTGCCCAAGTGAGCATCACCCAGTTTACAGCAAAATAAACCAATGCAATGGATCTTGTCTCTGTGTAGAGATCTAAACATCAGGTGTCCTGGAGCTCAACAGTTAGAGGCAAGAAAGCCACTGTCTGAAATAACTTAGGATACTTGACAGTTGCCCTTATTTGGATTCTAATCAAAGCAAACATATTATAAATGACATGTTTGAAGCAACAGCAAAATTCTGAGGGATATTAATCTTATGCAATAAATATGTTCATTGAAGGGTATATTCTGAAATAGGCAGAAGTGACCTATCTTAGATTTGCTTTGAGAAGTAGAAAGGGATGGGTGAAGCAACCATGATCAAAGCTCCAAATCTGTTGAATCCAGGTGATATAATATGGGAGCTCAGTTGATCAATCTTTCTACTGACTTATACTTCAAAATGCCTGCCCACTTCCCTTCTTCCACTCCCCTCTACATCCTCTCTCTAGCCCAGCATAAATTTCTGCACTATCAATGTTAAGTAACAATGAAAAGCTGAAAACTCCCATCTCCAAACTTTCTACAACAAAAAGACCATGGAACTTACAAAGAAAGGGGTTTAATGTTCACTTTTGCTCTTTGTCTGGAGTAAGAAAATACATGACCAAGTTAAAGACAGTGAGGATGACCTTTTAGAGTTTCCAATGATACAAACAGCCTACTGAGGTTGACCAGCACTGGTTTAGGGGTTATATTTTGAGTCTAGCTCACTGCACTTAAAAGCAGGTTCAGGAAACCTCTTAGTTCAAGGGCAGTAAGTACCCAACACCTTATGTGATGCTGGGAGGGAATAAGATGATTCCAGTACATCTTCTATAAATTACAATGGTCTGTACATGCACAAGCTTTCATCACTCCTTGCTAAAATCAGTATTTCCTTTTTCTCCTTTTTGTCGTTTATTGATTCACCATCTTTTATTTAAGCCTCTCAAATGCTTTGTTTTTCCTTTGGATATGGGCCAAATTCTGTCTTCCCAAAATCTGCATGTTTAAGTTCTAATGTGACTGTATTTCACAATAAGGTCTTTTCAGAACATAATTAATTTAATACAAGGTCATCAGGGTGTTCCCTAGTCAAATTCAACTGGTGTCCTCAGAAGGAGAGAACACTTAGGGGCAATGACAGAAAGAAGGTCATACAAGGACACAGGAAGACCATACAAGGATACAAATCAAAGGTAACAGCCTCAAAAGAAATCAACCCTGCTAAAACCTTTATAGTTCTAGAACCCTTCATTATGGCAGCCTAAAAACTAATATATACACCTTCCTCAATGACCTCACTTGAGCTTAGAGGAGAACAGCAAAGGCTAGCCTCCGCCCCAATATGAATATGTTCAGAAAAACGAATCACCAGGCTCCCGAACTCCTCTGACCCAGAAAGCAAAAGAGCTGCAGCTCTTCACGTAGTTTCCTGTGTTGGCCCCACCGTCAACAGGGCCTTCCTCAGGAGACACCCCCAAATCCCATGAAGAGAATAGGGTAGCACAGCCCTGGGAGCAATTGGAAAGTAGACAAGCAAATAAGAAAGAAAGAAAGAAAGAAAGAAAGAGAGAGAGAGAGAGAGAGAGAGAGAGAGAGAGAGAGAGAGAGAGAGAGGAAGGAAGGAAGGAAGGAAGGAAGGAAGGAAGGAAGGAAGGAAGGAAGGAAGAAAGAAAGAAAGAAAGAAAGAAAGAAAGAAAGAAAGAAAGAAAGAAAGAAAGAAAGAAAGAAAGAAAGAAAGAAAGAAAGAAAATAGAACTCTCAAGCCAACTACAAAAGAAAGACTAAGCCTCTTCCAGGAGACAGAGAGCAGGCCCACTTTGTTTAAAACACCAGAGAATTTGTTCAATACAACTCTATTTAACAAGTTTGACTTCAGTGGCAAAAGCCAAAAGAGCAAGTGATATGCTGAAGTCAAATGTGTGTGCCTCTATGAAAGGTGCCTGAAGTATAAGAGAGATGAAAGAAGAATGTTACTTCAGCAATAATAATCACTCTATGCTGGTGATTATCAGGTAATTGATCAAATTCAGATTCATCAACCTGAGAGAAGTAAAGTTAATTGCTAATGTATAATAAAAGGTGCAAGGTGAAATGAAAGCTGTTCAACATAGTATTTCTTTTTTATTGAAATTCAAATAAATTTCCTGTAAAAGCTGCTTGGAAATGGCATGTAAAATAAGTTCTGTAGGACTTTTGTTTCTTATTATATTGTTCTTAAAGACTGTGGACTACAAAATAAGAACTGGAACATATATCATATCTAGGGACACATATGTTCATACAAAAATGTTGTGGATCAACAAAGGGTGGTCAACTAATAACACCCCGCTGAACTGACCTAGCATTGTACTAGGTATGGTAGACCCACCTGGGAACTGTTGCAAACAGAGTAAGAAGCAGAACTGGAAATAAAGAAAAGAAGCTGTTGGAAGCTGTTAGGGAGGCTGTAGAGAGCTGTTGGTTCTCTTAGAGGAGACTGCCACACTGGTTTTCCTGATAAACTTGGCTGTTCTCCTCACTGAAGGAGCTCAGGACCTCACTATTCCTGAGGATGGCTATAGTACCTTTTAGGAGAGCTCTGGTTCTTACGTAAAATAGGCCTGCATGAGACACTGTCATGGGCTCTAGGCCTCCCACTGGATTTGTAAGGGACATAGTTATAGACTCTAGGTCTTCAGCTGGACTCATGCAGAACATTGCCATGGGGTCTGGGCCCTCAGCTGAATTCTTTTAGTCTTTATTATGTAAACAGATTCCCTTTACACTCTCTGTATATGATTCCTCAGGTGTCTATTATAAAATAATTCTATTAAGTTATATGTCCTGTATTGTTTCCCTTGCAAAACCTGAAACTAGAACAAGAACAGCAATTACAAAGAGCAATCACCAAATACCAAGTCATAGCAGTGGGCTTAGCATACCCTTTCCAGCTTTTCCAACTAACCCTCTTTCAAACAATCACTATTTCTAGTGAAATTAACTTTGCCTTTTTCCGTGTCACTTTCCAAATTTAAGGGGGTCAATTAAAAGCTACAGACCAATCTCTACCTCTTCAATGCAGCCTTGAACTTCATGCTCATACATTAAGAAGTCCCTGCTAAGAAACACACAACCATAATCTATTTTCAGTAACATCTTCTAACTTTTTCCTGTCTTTTTATTGTCCACATCACTTTCACTATCTATAGTCCTCCACAAGCCCATTCTAAAAGTACAAGACAAGTCAGATCAGGCTGCTTTCCTCAGCTCAACAAGCACATATCAAGCTAAAACACATGAGCACCAACAATGGTCTCCAACTCATCTACTACTCTTTCCAGAATATTCACCTTACAGCAGACTGTTGTTTCCCTCAACCAACCAAGTTCACATTCTCTTCATGATTATATTCCTTATATTTACTCACCAAATATCTGCCATATGCAATTCCAACTGCTCAAGAGTGAGCAAGGAGTAAAATACAGTTCCATTTAACCCTTCAAATGAAATCCCACTTTTGCTGGCATCGCCCAAAGAAATGTTTTCTTTTCATGTATGTAACTCACAACTAATTTGTTTTATTTCAATATTTAAGCCACTTTAGTTCATAACTTTAACTCCAAATTTAAAAGTCTGAATGTTTCATTGGACACTGTTAAGCCTTATTTGTTCCACACTCAGTGTGATTGTTCATATTCTACCATGTTAAAGGCAATTTCCATGGCAAATCTGTGTGAACATGCATAATGATGAACATGTCCTACCACCTTAAAAATTTTGTTTTAAATCTGCATTCCAAAAATGCATCAAGCCATAGCATTTTATAATTAAACAGCAGAGAACCTATGTTCTAGCCTCTGACCCCCACTCCAATCCAGAGATACAGTACGGAAAGATGCTAGGCCAACCAAGTATCAAAATCAACTTTCTTTAGCTTTTGTTTCTATAGTACTTTCATAGAGTAGGTAGAGGCCAAACAGCTACAGCTACACTGAAAAGAGAAAGAAATTGAGAAATAAAGCTCTCCCATGTGTGCATACTCTACATATAATCTATATATAACTGTATATATACACATATGTATATCTATAGATCTACAAAAACATTTCTAGTCATCAAAGTGTTAGAATGTGAAATTAACTTTGACTTTTTCCCTAAAGCTTTCCAAATTCAATGGCTATATATATGCGGACATATCTAAATATAGGTATATCCATATACATATGACCAAAATGAAAAACACGATTCAAAACTGAAAGTCAAAATATCCAATAATATCCAAGTGATTATAACTTTTTTAGGACATTAAAAAATGGGCATCAGCAATGGACATCATTAATAAAATATTTTCTGATTTTTTTTCAAAAATGTATAATTTCATCAAGGTGTTTTTAGGTCCAAATTTTTTTCTTTTACCAAATGAGGCTGGTTCTGAAGGGTAGTAAAGGTAAGCTTCTCTGCATCTCAGTAAGGAGTAGCTGAGGACAGCTGTCCCCAGGTTAGGTGGATAAGTAGAAATTAAATGTTCCTTACTTCCTATTTCCTACCTCCTTCCATTACCCCAATGCTGTCATTGGTAAAACCCATGTCTTCTATGAGAGAGTCAGAGTATTAGCAGTGGCTCTATTTGTTTGCTTCTCAGAACCCAAATGATATTACCAGATCCAGACTCCATTTGGCTGCAGAGGACACCAGCAAGAACTGCTGTACTCTGGCGGGCACCTACAGGCAGATGAAGGTGGGCTGGAGATTGGAGGGGAAAGGAAGATAACCACCACCAACACCCCCAGAAATATTTACTTCTGTGAATATAATGAAGTGAGTTTTAGCTCATGCAGACACGAGAGTATCGCCTGAGAATAGAGGCAATCAGTGAACAAATCCACCTATAATTACAAATATGGCTCCTACACATAAGACAAAATCAAAGTGTGTGACAACATAATAGGTATTGTGTAGGACAGTATTTAGTGAAGAGCTGGCTAATACAATTCCTGTTCACCCCCCCTACAGTAAAAAGGAAAATGAAATGGAGGGCTCATAGTATAGTAGGAGGAATCACCAATAGCACGTGCACCACAGTGTGTCACTGCAAGGTGCAGCACTGCTCTAGGCCAATAAGGAACTATTGTATGGTTAGATGCAAAAGGAGAATAAGATTTAAGAAGAAGAGAATGAATTCACTTAACAAAAGTAGAGACAAACAACGCAGGGCCTGTGCATTAATCTGTGTTCTGCTTCTGCAACAGAATACCTCAGATTCACTGATAACAGAAACTTATTTGGCGTATAGTTTTAGAGGCTGGGAACTCCCAATATCCAAGAGTTTCATCTGACAAGGGGCTTCTTACTGTCTTCCCATAGTGCAAGGTAGCCAGGGCAAGATAGTGAGAAAGAAGAGCAAGGAGAGGGAGGTAGACACAACCCATCCTTTTATCAAGAGCTCATTCCTGCATTAACAAACCCACTCTCCAGTTTAAGAACATTAATCCATGTGTGTGTGATGGCACAGCCCTCGTGATCTAAATGCCTCTTCACTTTATTATACAGGGAACTAAGTTTCCAACACAGAACTTTGGGAGACACATTCAACCCACAGAAGGCTGCAACTGCCAAATAAATGCAGTGAATAAAAAGAAAACAGAAAGTGGCTTTTAGGGAGTAAACCAGAAAAGACAAGTATTAATAAATAAATAAATAAATAAATAAGCAAGAGAAATTATAAAATGAAAGGAAGAAGAAACTGGAAATGAATGATAGTAGACCAGAAAAATCCGTAAAATGTAATTTCCTGTTAATTTCCTAAAAATACTGAATATGGACTACATTTTACGTCCTGAAATAGAATAAAGTGAAAATATAGCATAAAATTAAAGAGAGAATTAAAGTTGTGAGAGAGCTGCTTGAGACCAACAGGACCATAAACTCTTTTTTGCTTTGCTTTCTTTTTCTGCCTTCTGGAGGAGGGTCTATAGCTGATCATTCTGTATTCTCTAATAATATTTCAAAAGTTCCTCAATATACAGTATGCAATTAATAAAGGAATGGAATTTATAAATGAAATTAATTAGCAAAAGAAATATGTAAAGATACCAGAGATAGAAAGGTCTCTCAAATGTATCATAAATATATAAATCTACCAGAATAAATAGTATAACTAGATAACAAAGGCTCAAAGTGATCACAAATACTTTTAATGGTAATAGATTACTCAAAAAGATTTTGTGGCAATATATTTCTATAGAAATAAATGATCAGACTCCATGGTCTATAAACTAACATTTGTCAGCTCTCATCTAGTAACCCACAGAGCAGCTCAATGGAACAAGGTACTTAGTATCTGTGGGGTGAATGAATTGTTTATTTGTACTTGTGTGTGCTGACAACAAGGTAGAAGGCCATTAATGTTCATGTTCATATTCACAGGATTTACATCAAAAGTCTGTAACACTCCATTTTTAATGAAGGAAGTGTGGATAAATATATGCATGTGCATGTAGAAATACAAATATAGGATTATATATCTCTCTAGCACTGCAAAGACAAATTCCCCTATGAGTTGTATAATGAAAAAATATCATGCATATTCAAACATTAAGCATTATTTTAAGTATGTCCTAATTACAATTATGTATTTATATACTCTTATAGATGATTATAAATATTAGTTAATGTTGAAAAACTCTTAAAAAAGAGAGAAAAGCACAACAAATGGAAAAATTTGTAAGGAAACCCTTAGCAACATGCTAAGAATGGTGTGCTATAAAAGGCAACTAATAGAAAATAAACTCAGTGACTGGAAACTGTTACCAGTCATAAATGGATTACAAAGCTGTGATAATGCATTCCTTATATATATGTACAACTAATCCTCAATAAACACTATTTTTAAATACCATCCTCAATATAAACACTTTCTGGTCCACTTGCACAATGGGTTACATAAAAATAAACACATATACAAAGATATCCTTCCAAAATATCGAGCAATTCTTAATATTTTAAGGTTCTGTTAAAGTATGTATTTAAGTTGATTTTAACTGCAAACACACAAAATCATGTATGATTTGTCCTGTTCCATCCAAGGCACAATTTCAGATACCATAGTGTTACTAGATCTCAAAAGTCTCCCAAATCTTTTTTGTATTGACTGAATGGATCGTGGGCAATATATTTATCAGCGGATTTCGTTCACTGATGAACCCATAATTGAACCGAACTGGACATGGGGTCATGAACTGAAATGGTGTATCTCCTCCCAGGCTGCTCTTCTGGGCATTCTGCTTCCTGACCACCAGGATGTGAGCAGTATTCTTCTACCAGACCATTCTACTATGCCCTTCCTGCCCTGGAGTCAGCAAACCAAGGACCAATGCCTCTAAAACCTATGAGTCAAAAAACTCATCCTCCTTAAAGATATGTGTGTTGGGTATTTCCAACTAGCACAAGAAAGCCACAAAGACACTGTATTTAGTTCTCAACCCCAGTCCCACAACCACCTAAACAACTATATGACAAAGAACTTAATTTAAGAGAGACCATGGAATATGAATTGGGGTGAATCTAAGAAAGTCAAAACTCTCTCAGGAATAAAGACAAAAAGCCCGAATTTATTTGATTTTTTAAATAAAGGAAAGGGATACTGAGGCAAGGCAGAAACTGCGCAGAACCTTGGGAAGTTAAAGACTTCTCCAAGCAGTAAATTTTGATAATTAAGAGAACTGTCTTATCTCTGAGCTGCAGCTGCATTCTTTATCTTATAAATTGGAGTCAGAGCCAAGTGTCCTCAGCTGTAGCCTTGTCCTATCCTTTGAGATGTCATGGCAGTACAGACCACCACAGGTCTTCCCTGAAATCAGTGAAATGGAGAGGCTCACTTACTGCATTCCCACTGCCACTTGCTAAGTCAGTTGTATAGACCTGGGACAGCTTTATAAATAAATACAGAAAACTAAAAAACGAATTGATTAATTTTAAATCCTGAACAGAGACACTTCATAGCGGTCTCCATCAATGGCCACAGCTCAACTTGACTAACAGGAACCAGAATCCCAATCTTAGCATTGCCCCTTTGTAGATGACCAGTGGCAGGCTTTCCCTAACTTGTTTCTAGCCTTAGATTGATTCACCTATAAAATCAAGCTTAGTGACTGCCTACTGACTTTTCTGAAGACTATAAGAGTAAGTGAAACATTCAAACATGAAATGCTATATACTAGGATCTTAAATGTTCAATATATTATGAATCTTTAATATATCTTGAATATATTAGATTTCACACTGACATATCTGCCACTAAGACCCTGGAAGATGCTACAAGGAGCCAGTCTTTCCTCCAGCTGCTGGTATATCTTCACCGACCTATGAGAAAACAGTACAGAAAAAAGGCAGGTGTATTTTATAATAGCTTAATTTAAATCTAGGTGAGTATATCCAGAGAGTGACACTAAAATCTTCCCTCCTCTTCTGTCTATGGTTCTTGTGTTCTTTAGAAATTTCTCTTTCTGGGCTGGGGAGATGGCTCATTGGAGTAAGTGCTTCCCTGGCAAGTGCAAGGGCCTGAGTTCAATCCCCAGTTCCACCAAAAAAGAAAGAGAGAAATTTCTCTTTCCAACACCCTCAGGAGATGATCTAGTAGTCTCCATCTCACCAGTCACTGTGGTAAGAACACAGGCCTAAAAACATTGAGTCTTAGATCTGATTAGTCCTTTGTGGCTTTCTCACTCTGATGTATCTTTACTAAATCCTGAGCCTTCAAGTCAGCCACTCATGTGAACGGGAATAAGAAGTTGCTATTGGCCTTACAAGGCTCTTGTGAGAACAACAACCCATGAAAACCCCAAGTACAACCTAGCTATCATTATATATCTTCTTGACTTCCCAACCACTTCTTGACTTCAGGAAGAAGATGGCCACTTGATGGCCACTGAACTGTCTGGAGCCTTGGACACAGCTCACTTCATCCTTATAGGCCCTCACCTCACACTATCCTGCTGCTCCTGCTGTCTCACCCCCCCCCCCCCATGGCTGCCTTAAAATCTCACTGTTCTTCTCCCTCCTCTCATCCTCTCAAGGCCAAGATTCACTGTGTTTTGCTTCCTTCTCTTCATCCCCTACCATTCACCTAAACGGATGTTCTGGCCCCTCAAACCTCACCTCCATGAAAATGATGTCCACTAGCTCTTCTCTTGCCTTTGGCCTCTTTCTGAAAGATATACCATGAGTTCAGAAAATGTGAATCCAATCTACCCCCTCCCAAATATCCTGCCCATCCTGAACTCTTATGTATTGCCTGAAAGTAACCCCTACCTTGCTGGAAAGCTCAGTCAGTTTTTCCTTCTCCTTGTCCCTTTCTTCCTATCTCCAAAAGATCATCAGATTCTGTTCAGCCCCCAAGTCCCCCTTCCTATCCATACCTTTTTTTCAATCCTATGACTTTGTATTTAATGTTTAATTGATACATAAAAGCACTTGTCTTTCTATAGTTATTTCACTTAGCCCTGTGAGCTCCACTTCTATTCATGTGGTCACCAATAGAGTTTCACTCTTTTATGTGGCTGCATAATATTCCTTGTATGTAGGGATACAATTTCTTCATTAGTGGGAGGATAAGACTGTTTCTATTCTTTGTAGCTACTGTGAATAGAACAGCAATGAACATGGGATGGCAGAGATCTCTTATACCTATTAATTTTATTTCCTTTGGGTGTACACCCAGTAGTGGGATTGCTGGATCACATAGTCATTCTATATTCCATTTCAGGAAACTACATATTGTGTAAACACTGGTAAAACTCTATCATCTGTTGTCTAAATTGTATCATCTGTTATCTAAATTGTGTCTAAAACCTAAGCATCCATCTGGCTTCCATCTTCCCCTTTTCATCAGTTCTCGTTTCTGTCAAAATTCTCAACACACTGCTATTCAAACCTGTCAATAGCTTACCCCAGTCTGCAGAACCAAGACCAACCATGTAGCACTGCACCTGAACCTGCCACACATTGGACTCTGCTGCTCACAAAGTATCTTTCAAACAACCACCCATCCTCTTCCAGCAACAGCCCCAAGCAAACGTGAGCATCCTTTGTTCTAATGCTTCCCTCTACAGAGAAAACCAGGTTTACTGACAACTTTGCAAAGTACATATATTATATCTCCCTCCAAATTGAAGGGCATGCTATTAGAAAATCTGAATATTTTTAGAGTTTTACCCTTATAACATATCAAATATAAGCAGATTATCAATTCAACACTGTGTTTTGGCTTTGGGACCTTAGGCTCACAGAACTTGCACAAATTCAACAGGCTAGATATTGCGAGTAATACATCACCTTGAGTCTCTCAGCCAGGAGTCTTGGGTCACCTACCAGTCTCTATCAAGCTGTACAAGGGTAACTTGTTAACACAGAAGCAGCACAAATGCCCTAAAATTAGATTGAAGCTAATTTTTAAGAATTCGAACCATACATTCTTTTTCTAATATATTTCCTCTGGCAAACACTGAAATGAAAAAGTGCTGACTCAAGTCCATCAAACAAGTGTGGCCAGGAATATAGGCAAATCAAAGAATAAGCTGGAATGAGGCCGGCCAGACAGCTCAGCAGACTAAAGCACCTGCTTAGGCAAAGCACAGCGATCAAGGTTTGATTCCCAGTGTGCCACGCCAGCCTCCCCCCCAGGGTGCACCAAAACAGCAATTGAGACTGGGCACTGTGGCACATGCCTATAATCCCAGCACTTGGGAGGCTGAAAACAGCAAAATCACAAGTCCAATCTATATAATGAGACCCTTGTAGACCCTGTACCAAATATATAAAAAATCTTTAAAACCTAAGCTGGAATGGATAGAGCAGCTCTTCATCACTGATTCAGTTCAAGTTTAACTAGTGGCAAAATTTTACTAATATAAACAGGAAAAAGAGATGCAAGGCAAAAGTCAGCTCTCGTTTTACAAGACTCCTTTGATCCTTTTGCTACAGAGATGAGAACATTACAAAAGGCCCACTGCTGTCTCGCTGCTGCCACCTGCCTCTCCACCTCACATTAGCCACAGCTTCAGGTACTGAGCCAGTGCCAGCCAATCTCATCTCTGTCTCTGAGACAGGGTTTTGCTATGTCCTCCATAGTATTCTGTCTGGGCATCTTTCTTTCTCAGCTTTCTGGCCATTTTATTGTTAAAGATGTTTTATTTTTCAAAAATCCAGAAGGCACAGGAATAATTTAAAAACCAAAACAATTAATGTCACTGTGACAAAAGCCACATAAAATTACCTAATACCGTGGGGGAGGAGTAGGTGTTCCTGTATTACTTCAAGCTCCCTGAATCAGTAACAAAATTTAGTTATAATTGGCCTCAATTATTAGATTAGATTTACCTATAAATAAGCAAAACAATCAACATGTGTCAAGTCTCAAATGGTTTCTTTTCACCCCCACAATCCTATGAAAGATTAACTACCATTATCTCACTGGACAGATGATAAAATGAAGACATGAAGAGGTAAGGCAACTCATGTGAACTGGATGCAGAGCTAATAAATGGCAAAACTGAGGATGCAGGAATTCTGAGGTTAAGAAGGCTTCCGCCTAGGTTTCAAAAGCTCTGGGAGGGTAGGTAGCGTGCCCCTGAGAGGGCAGAGTGTAGAGCTGTGAGTGAGAAGCCCATTCAGTGGAAACTCCAGAAGTTTGGAAGAGCCAGGAACGTGGATAATCTAAAGGAAACTGCAAAGAGGGAGCCAAGACAGCCAAAGAGGGGAGCCATGGGAGCTACCACCAACTGTGCAATAGGGATGGAGCCACATGAAGTTCACAATTTGCCACAGATTGCTTCAGATGTTCCACATGGAGCTGCAGGATTTAATATTTGCCCTGCTACTGAATTTTGGACTTGTGTTGGTCCCAATGCTTTGTATTCCCCTGCTGCTTGCAACTTTTGGAATGGTAATGTTTATCTGGTACATTGAATGTTGGAAGTGTTAAACTTTTCTTCTGTACAGAGGCTCAGAGCTAAGAGTTTCCTTACATTTTAGAGGAGATTTGGAAATTGGAATTTTCAGCAATGCTGAAACTGTTGGGACTTTGGTAACTCTTCGAGATGGACTAAAACGCCTTTTGCCTAAAGGGATATGCATGAGTCTTTGGGGGTCCAGGGGCAGAACGTTAATACTTTGTGTTATGTGTTCCCCCAAAGCTTCATGCAGTCAAAGGGGTGCACTTCTATAGTTTGTGATCAATGCATGACTGAAGGCTGGGACTATGGCTCTGAGTGTTGCTGGGATTACGGGTGTGAGTGCTCCACCCAGCCTGAGGAAGATAGCCTGAATGTAACACAAGAGAGGCAGAGACAGACTTGCTCCCTGGAGCTATTCTTCCTGTTACTCCTCTCTTTTGATGTTTTGCTGCCTTCTACTGACATGAACTGCTGCCCTCTGCCATGTGCCATGTGCCATTTTGCCTTGGAGCCAACTGAGTACAGACTGAAACCTCCACTAACTGTGAGCTAAATAAACCTTTCCTCCCTTCAAAAAATAAATAAATAAATAAATAAATAAATGGAGAAACTAAAATTCCAACCCAGTCACTTTTAATTTCAAGCTGTTCAATATTATGCTAAGAATATAAAGAAAACTAAGACAAAACAGCACAAACTTCATCAGCACTAAAGAGAAACAGAACATCTAACCTGCTTATCCTATAGCAAAAGAGCACTCCCAATTTTTCCTGTCTAAAACACACATTATTTGAAAAAATGCCACTGTCATTATGTTGATCATAACCATCCTGCAGACCAAGCAGAGCTAAAAGCAGTTTATATAGGACTATACAAATTCCTACTGATTTTCTTTACTCCTATCCCCTAGATGAGTTAAAGGAGGGGAAAATGAATAGAGTTAAGTTTTGAGACTTCACAGGCTAAAAAAACCCCATTGAACAAAAAGAAACCAATGATGATAAACTAACTATACCACATAATCAAGGACTTCAAGCGTACCATCTTATGTGAAGTATTTTCTCCTGTTAATCTGGAGGCTAATAACTTTTCTAAGTTTTCTTAAAAGTAGTAAAAGTGCTAATTGGAAAAAATGAATATTCAGTCTTGACTTGCCTGGCCTTTTTGTTTCAATTTTGCATTTGTATTTCTGCAGACATCAGAAAGCTTTTCAACTCCCTCCCACATGAGACAGTCCTACATTCACTCCCACACTTACCTCACACCCATTTGGATGAAAGAAGAGACAGCAAACAAGAAACTCCAGGGCTTGCTGTAAATCTACAAAAGACCATTGTTCTTTATGTTCTATGTTTGACACAGAATTTGCCCTTGGAAATTTAAAATTAATGTATAATCATTACAAAATTTATAGTAAGATCTCTTTGGAGATCTCTCTTCTCATACCCCTCAAAGATTAACACTGAAACTTCGCACTACCAACTCCTACCAGAGCCCATCTTCAAAGCACAGGCCATCATCCTGCTCTAGAAGCAGAACCCTACAACCAACTTCAGAAAGAGTCCCCAACAATCTGAAACTCTGCAAGGGGAGTGGAACTCAAATTCACTTTCACATGTGACAAATCAAGAACTGTCACTTCTTATATGTAGCTTCCTACTTCTATCCCATGAATTCACAGCTTTGTACAATGCAGAATACGATTAACTGACAGCTTGCCTATACCAACATTTTAAGGCAATACTCTAGAAAATTAAAGCGAATATTCAAATTATGCACATATGGAAGAATTTTAAAAGAAACTTCATAAACAAAAGTAGCATACAAATTTAGTTTTAAATCATAATGACTATTTAAAAAAATAGCAACTAAAAGATGTTTTTAAGCAAAAGAATCTTTGTTTTTGCTTACTGTAAAATGCATACAGCTGAAGATTAGGTGTGACGCAGGTCCAAAAAAGGTAATATACTGGGCATGGCTCCTTTTTAGAGAGGAGAGATATTTATTCAAGAAAATTATATAGGAGCCTTGCAGGTTAGCTCAGTTGTTTAAAGTGCCTGCTTGGGCAAACTCAGTAAGGTGCAGAGGACCGTGGTTCCATTCCCAGCTCTACATGCCGCACCAGGCCCACTGTAAGGCAGCCTGAGCCAGCCAAAAAAGAAAATTACAGATACATGGCAAGCTATGAAGCCATGAGCTCTTTCACATGTAACATTGATAATCTTCCCATGTCTAACATATTACCCATAACTCAAAATGATGCTGACATACATGGAGTTCATAAATTGCAAACAAATCCTACACATACAATGTGAAAGCACTAATTACAACCACACAAAGACTAAATACAAACAATAATCTTAATGGTTATTATATTTGCCAAACTTCAATGGGATATTTTAGCTGAATTTCTAAATGCACAGGTAAAAAGCAACCACAAATGTAAGGTTCACTGTGTATGGAAGGTCCTGATCATACTTCTCGGTATTTATATAAATTATTAAGTAAGATGTGTTCTCATTCCAATATATACTAAACTTCCATAACACTACAGAAAATATAATTAACAAAACCAAGCTGTATAATTGCTAACTATAAAAAAGCACATATTCCAGGATAAAAAGAATACAAGGAGAGTCTGGACAGAGGAATAGAAGGGAGACCTTTAAATACAAACTATTCACAAAGACTACCTCATTTAATGTTCACAAACCTAGATGTTGGAGGACGGCCCAAATAGCTCCGTAGATTAAAGGGCCTGCTTAGGCAGATACAGAGGCCAGGAGCTCAATCCCCAGGCCTGCAGGGCTAACCCTGTCTCCAGGGTGCCCGGAAAGGGCAATTGAGACTGGGCATGGTGCCACAGGCCTGTAATCCTAGAACTGGGGAAGCTGTAAATAGGAGGATCACTATGTACAAGTCCAATCTATACAGTAAGACCCTGTATACCCTGTCCTAAATAAAAAAAAAAAAGAAAAAACAAAAAAACGTAGTGGTTGGGTAGCCAATCAGTATGAATTTCCTGCCCTTTTTTTTTTTTTTTTGTAAGTAACTAGGGGCCCAGTGCAACCCAGCCCGACCCGGTAAGTATGTGGGAGAATTTTCAGCTTCCCTGCCTGACACGTCGCCTGCATGAGCCCTAGAAAGCAAAGCTCAGGCACCAGCGAAAGTGAGACTCTCTGCAACCCCTGCAACTCCCAGAGCCCCACCCCTAAGCCTGCCTAGGGAGTGAGAGCTTTTTCAACTCTCTCAGCCTGATGCAGCCCACCACGGCCAGGTGAGTGTGTGGGACAACTTCAGCGTTCCCCCACCCGATGCTCCCTGGGACAGGGGCACAACACAGGGGCACAACAGGCTCACTGTTATGCCAGAAGGGCTGCAACAAAAAGGAGCTGAATACAAGAGCTACATCCAGGCCAGGCATAACTGGATACATTCAAACTTAATAGATCTGCACCGGACTCCCATTACATGCTAAGGTTATAACGCACCAAAGCTCTACACCAAAGGTCAGAGGTCAATGCTACACAAAATAAACACAAGGAGCAAAACGCAATCTCAGGCTTCAAGCCCATCCCTGACAAGTGCAAAGGACACTAGCTCAGCTGAAATGAATGAATTAACAGAGACAGAAGCAAAGAAACAACAGCTGAAAGGTATACAGGAACTCAGACAAGCATTAACGCCTGAAATAAAAAACAGAAACTTCTAAATACATAGCATCTGAAGTAAAGAATCTCATGCAGCAACATGAGGGAACACTAGTTCAGCTGAAATGTATGAATTAACAGTGTCACAAGAAGCAGTAGCAGAAAGGTAAAGAGGAACTCAGAGCAGAAATAATTACCGAAATAAAATAAACAGATCTCGGAAATCATAGCATCTGAAGTAAAGAATCAAATATGACCTTGTATGGAGGAAATCCAATTTGGAAAAAACTCTAATAGAAGAAACAATAGCCAACTGTAAAGAAGACATTAATAAATAAAAAAAAAAAGAGGGAGATTAGAAATATGACGGATTCCTTGAATGAGCAATATGGGAAAGAAATAGATCACATGAAGCAGAGTCAAAGAGATATAGAAGAACTTAAAATCTCAATAGCCAGTCTATAAAACCGTTTCAGTGAAAGTGAAGAGAGTTTCAGATCTTGAAGACGCAGGTGAGAAAGGATCTCTAAAAAATAACTAGGATGCAGGAAAAAATAATCCATCACCTGCAAGATGACGCCAGGATGAACAATGTGAGATTAATTGGTATCAATGAGAATGAAGGAGTCAATACAAATGATATAAAAAGAATATGGGTAGAAGTAATCACAGAAAACTTCCCAAATATGAGGAAACAATCTAACATTGAGGTAACCGAAGCATACAGAACGCCAAATAACTTCAACCCAAGTAAAAACACATGGAGACATATAATAGTCAAGATCCCAGAAATCCAACCCAAGAATATCCTGAAAGTTGCTAGAGAAAAGAAGCAGATCACATTCGAAGGAAACCCCATCAGAATTACGGCTTACTTCTCTACACAAATCATGAAGACAAGGAGAGCATGGAACAGAGTTCTTCAACTCCTCTCTGAAAACAAATTGAACCCAGACTACTGTACCCTGCAAAACTTTCTTTCAAGTTTGATGGAGAAGTGAAATACTTCCACGACAAAGAACAACTAAAGAATTTCATGATGACAAAGCCAACCCTACACAGGCTACTGAAAGATGTTCTACAGAGGAACCACAGTGAACAGAAATCCATGAGCAAGAACAGAAGGAACCCACTAAATAAAGTAAACAATTAAACACAGGACAAAACAGAGTGAACAACAGCAGGTAAATAACATGTCAATCATAAGTCAACACATTTCAATTATAGCCATCAATGTAAATGGTCTCAATTCACCAATTAAGAGAAACAAACTAGCACAGTGGATTAGGAAACAATATCCAACAATATGCTGTATACAAGAAACACACTTAACTCAAAAAGACATTCATAGGCTTAAAGTCAAAGGATGGAAAACAATACATGCCCCAGCACCTCAGAAAAGGGCAGGAGTAGCAATTCTGTTCTCAACTTCAAACCAAGAAGGATCAAACGAAATAAAGAAGGCCACTATATATTTGTTAGGGGGGAAAAAAATCAAGAGGAAGAGGTAACACTCATAAATATCTATGCACCAAACATAGGAGCACCCAACTATGTAAGATAAATTTTAATGAACCTGAATAATCTAATACCCGAGAACACAATCTTAACAGGAGACCATAACACTCATTTATCTCAAAAAGATAGGTCACCAGCCCATCCCGCCCTGGAACTCCCCGGAGCCCCTGTAACCAAGCCCAGCAAGCTACTGAGAAGTTTTGTAAAAGTTTTGTGACGTTTTGGGCACCAGATCCACCATCACCTGGCATGGTGAGTGTGTGGGAGAGCTTCTGCACTCCCCGGTATGCCCTGGGTGAGGGACACAGGGAGGGGAACCACAGGCCCAAAGTTGTACCAGAAGGGTTACAACGAAAAGAAACTGAACACAACAGCTAGATCCAGGCCAGGCATAACTGCATAATCTCAAACTAAACAGACTGGTACCCAAATTTCATTGCGTGCTAAGGCTATAACTGCCCAAAGCTGTACATCAAGGGTCAGAGGTCAGTGCGATGCAAAATGACAAAGACAAGGAGCAAAATGACAAAGACAAGGAGAAAAATGCAATCGCAGACCATGCAGACGACACTAGCTCAGCTGAAATGAATTAATGAACAAAGGCTGAAACAAACAACAGCAGAAAGGTATAGAGAAACTAAGACCAGAATTAACACCTTAAATTTAAAAAAAAAAACATAAGTCAATCAGACAAAAAATTAGCAAAGTAGCAGAACTGAACTAGAGCCTGGAACAAATGGATGTGGTGGACATATACAGTGTTCCACCCAAGCACAGCTGAATACACATTTTTTTCAGCAGCACACGGGTCATTTTCAAAAATAGACCACATACTGGTCCATAAGCCATGCTTAATATCTGCAAGAAAACAGAAATTATCCCATGCATATTATCTGACCACAGTACAATGAAACTGGCAATAAATAATAGCAGAAGCCAGAAAAGCCCACTAAGTGGAAATTAAACAACACCCTACTCAGCCATCAATGGGTCACAGGTGAAATTAAACAAGAAATTCAACAATATATACAATGCAATGAAAATTAAACCACAACTTATTGGAATGTATGGGATGCAATGAAAACAGGTCTCATAGGGAAAATCATAGCAATGAGCTCACACATGCGGAAAACAGAATGGGAACAAATAAACACCCTAATGTTGCACCCCAAACATCTAGAAAAGGAAGAGCAAACCAAACCCAGAGCCCAAACACGGGAAGAAATCATAAAGATTAGAGCAGAAATTAATTCAGTTGAAAGGAAGAAAACAAAACAAAAAATTAGTGAATCAAAAAGCTGGTTCTTTGAAAGATTAAATAAAATCTATTAGCCAGTAGCTAACTTCATCAAAAAGAAGAAAAAATTCAAATATAAGCACTAAGGAATGAAAAGGATGTAATCACCACAGACTCAATGGAAATTCAGAAGATTATCAATAGCTACTTTGAGAATCTATATGCTAAGAGAATAGAAGACACAGAAGTAATGGAGAGATTCCTCGAAAGCTACAAATTACCAAAACTGCATCAAGAAGATAGAACTCTCAATAACCCAACAACAGTCAACAAAATATGAAACATCATAAAAGGCCTGCTGACAAAGAAAGTCCAGGTCCTGATGGATTCACAGTTGAATTCTACAAGAAATTTATAGAAGATATGATCCCTACACTCCTCAAACTCTTCAATGAAATTAAAAAGGAAGCAGTCCTCCTAAAATCATTTCTGGAGGCAAGTAGTATACTGATTCCAAAACCAGGGAAAGACACAACTAAAAAAGAGAACTACAGTCCAATCTCACTCATGAACATAGGTGCAAAAACCCTCAATAAAATCCCAGCAAATTAAATACACCAAATCATCAAGAAAATCATATACCATTACAAGGCAGGATTCATCCCAGGGATGTAAGGATGGTTCAATATTCGAAAATCTATCAATGTAATACACTAAATCAAAGACTTACATCTAAAAACCACATGATCATCCCAACTGATGCTTTCGACAAAGTCCAACACTCATTCATGTTCAAAGTCTTACAGAACATTGGAATAGGAGGCCTCTAATTAAATTTGATAAAAGCCCATCTATGACAACCCAATGGCTAATATAATTCTAAATGAGGAAAAACAAATCTTTTACTCTTAGATCTGGTACAAGACAAGGATACCCTCTATCACCCCTCCTATTCAATATAGTTTTGGAATCATTAGTTACAGTCATTAGACAAAAGGGAGAAATAAAAGGAGTAAGAATACATAAAGAAGAAGTTAAATTATCACTGTTTGCAGATGACATGATACTTTACTTGGAAGACCCAAAAAGTCCACCAAGAAGCTACTAGAATTGATACAGAAATTCAGTAGCATAGCAGGATGCAAAGACAATACTCAAAAGTCAATAGCATTCCTCTACACAGATAATAAACACTTAAGAGGGAAATTATAGAAACAGTATATTTTACAATAGCAACATAGAAAATGAAATTCCTTGGAATTCACTTAACCAAAGAAGTCAAAATTACAGTACAGAAAAGAGATCATAGAGGATTTCAGAAAATGGAAAGATACTCCCAGCTGCTGGATAGGAAGACCCAACATCGTGAAGATGGCCATACACCCAAAATTGTTGTACAGACTTAATGTAATCTCTATCAAACTGCCACCAACATGCCTCCCAGACCTAGAGAAATTGTTCCTGAAATTTATTTGGAACCAGAAAAGACCTAGAACAGCAAAGACAGTCCTGGGAGGAGGCTTTACAATTCCTGATTTGAAATTATACTACAAAGCCACTGTAATAAAATCAACATGGTATTGGGGACAAAATAGACCTGAGGATAAATGGAATAGATTAGAAGACGCAGAAGCATTTACAAAAAAAAAAGAAACAAACAAACAAAATCAGGATGTCTTAATGTAACTTGAGGCTATACTCATAAGTGAAATAAGCCAGACCCACATGGGTAAATATCATATTATCTCCGTAGTATAAGAACTCAAAAGAAGAAATAAAAACTGAAAGATATAACAGACACAGTTAAATGTACAGAATCAGAACTTAATGATTTAACAACAAACAGAGAGAGGGAAAAAGTTAGGAAATAAGGTAGGGGTAAAACCATACATGTGTATTTACAAGATGCATAAGGCAATAGTACTAAGAATTTGCATCAGGTTTTTAAAAATTGCAGTTAATTTGCAGAATTCTCATCGTGATGAACCCTGTATGTTGATATCTGTGAACTTAGTGACTACATTGAGGACAGCAATGTGTAATACTAAAACCATGCTTGAAAAACCTGCTATTTGGTCATGTCAAATGGTATGTGTTATTTCTCATGTCAAATAAATTATTACCATACTCTCTTTAAAGTTTTGTTTAAACAAGGTAGTAAAAGAAAATGAGAGACAAGAACAAAAATTTAAGATTTCTTGGAAGCACGTGGTAATATTCAATCATATGTCCTATGTTGCATAACTTTATCTGTTAATCTGAGTAATAAATTTAAGGATGAAAATAGATAACATATCAATCACTGTTGGTCAGATATTTTTGTTTTGAAAATCTGTGAAATGTGTATCATTGTATGTTACCCTGTCTATGTCTTTGCTTTTGTTTTTCTTGCTCTTGTTTTTACTCTTCAAAATAAAAGAGAGCCGGGCGTGGTGGCGCATGCCTGTAATCCCAGCACTAGGGAGGCTGAGGCAGGAGGATTGTTGTGAGTTCGAGACCAGCCTGAGCTACAAAGTGAGCTTAAGGCCAGCCTGAACTGCACAGTGAGACCCTGTCTCAAAAAAGACAAAAAATAAAAATAAATAAAAAAAAAAGAAAATTATATTAAAAAAAAAAAAAAAAAACCACTCAGCCACCTGATCTTCGTTCGACAAAGGGGCCAAAGAAGCTTAGAGGAAGAAACATAGCCTCTTTAACAAATAGTGCTGGGAAAAACTGATTTCCACATGCTGAAGGCTAAAACTTCACCCAGGCCTATCACCATACACTAAGCTAAAGTCATAATGGATTAAAGATCTAAACATAAAAACAGAAACACTCAATCTCCTGCAAGAGAAAGTAGGAGGAACTCTTGAAGACATAGGGGTAGGCAAACAGTTCATAAACAAACACATATTTGCACGGGAAGCACATGAAAGAATTAACAACTGGGACCAACTCTTATTGAGAAGTTTTTGCACATCAAAAGAAATTATCAACGAAGTAAAAAGACAACCCACAAATTTTGAAAAAATCTTAACTCATAAGCACTCAGACAAAGCTCTGCTTTCTAGAATTTATAAAGAACCAAGATATATTAGGGACCTCAAATTTAAAGACCCAATCCGGAAATGGGCATCTGAGATGAATACACAGTTCTAAGAGGACAAAATTAAAGAAGCAAATACTATATTAGCTATACAAATCTGTGAAATGCAAGTTAAAACAACACTGAGATACATCTCACTCCAGAAAGAATGGCTATCATAAAGAAATCAACCAACAACAAATATTGGAGAGCATGTGGGGAAAAGGGAACACTTCTTCACTGCTGGTGGGAATGTAGACTGGTGCAACCATTGTGGAGATCACTGTGGAGACTCCTCATAAAATTAGGACTGGAAATCCCATTCAAGCCGGCTATCCCCCTACTGGGAATTTTTCCACAGGAATTGAAAACATCCTATCATAGTGATATATATGTACCTATGTTTATACCACAACAATTTGTGATAGCAAAATCTTGGAAACAACCAAGATGCCCTTCACATGAGGAATGGTTGAAAAAGATGTGGTATTTCTATATAATGGAGTATTACTCAGCTATAAAGAATGATAAACTTGAAGCATTTATATAAGTGGATGCCACTTGAACATATACTCATAAGTGAAATTAACCAGTCCCACATATGCAAATATCATATAATCTCCCTAGTATAAGAAATCAAAAGAAGAAATAAAAATAGAAAGGTATAACACAACTAAAAGAAAAGCAAGAACTTGAGGACTGGACAATGAGGAGAGGGTAAGGAGAAAAGCTGGGAAACAGGACAGGGACAGAGCCATACATTTGTACACACAAGATGGGCAAGGCAAAGATCCCGAGAAATCTCAGCAGGTTTTTGAAAGTAGCACTTAAATAGTAGGATTCTCAACCCAACTCTCTATATACGCTGATACTTGTGAAATAAACAACTGCACTGAAGACAGCAAATGTGTAAGAAAAGGGCCACACTTGGAATGTCAGCCATTCTGGTCTGCTAAATACACACTTCCTGTCATGACATACCAAATATTACCATACTGTGTCACAAGTAAGTTTTTTGTTTTTTTTGTTTTTTTTTTTGTAATAAATGAAAAAAAAAGAAAAAAAGACACAAGGAAAAAAAATGTTACAAGACTATTCTGGTACAAGGCTGTATATGGTTAGATTTCTAAATTTCTGTGTAATATTATGTGTATAGTACTATTTAATTTTTTCCTCATATTCTGTAAGAACTTAAAACTTGATATATCAATACTTGATAGAAATATCTGTTCCATGTTATGCCTACGATGCTTGATATTTAGACAGATAGGGTAAACTGAACAGCATGTGTTGCAGGGTAGTAACTTCTCCTCTGGATGGTTAACAACCTAAGTTTGCAGATCAAAAATTGGAGAAATGGAAGGGCTGCAAGGTCAGTGAACATCTTAGCCCTAGCCTTTCAAAGTCAGTCAAGACTCAGGACATAAGAGAACCTGTACTGTAACATCATGGAACTCAGCTGTGCCCCAAATTTTCTGATCAAGGAGATTATGAAGCCACAGAAGAATGCGATTGATGATGTATAGTGTGCCTAAAGAGAGTTACATGGAGGGAAAACTTGATCACAGGCTTTCACAGAGAGCAAATTGGTCAAGCAATGGCCGTGACTCATCCTAATCACTGACACTGACAAAGGATCTACAAAGTGAGGTACGGGGTTACAGGATAAATCCTGAGGGGACTTGACTGACTTCATCAGATACAAGTTAAAAAAATTTTTTTTGTTATATAGGTTTTGCTTTATCTGTCTTAACCATCCAGCTGCAAAGTATAAAAACAAGATATATAAAATAAAGCCATAATAATATGCTGTGCTGTAAATGGCTCTAGTCAACAACTTCTTTGGATAACCCACTACTATTGTGGACTGTTGGACTGTGTTGGAGTGTTTTGCTGAATTCAAGCACCTATAATAAGTGAATGGCAATAAAACACCCATCTCTGACAAAACTAAACAAAACAAACGGTATACAAAAAAAGAACCATTCTGTGTTTGTATAAACAATACAGTTAGGATAAATATGCAGTAATTTTGCGTGATTCTATAAGAAGATTTGCACTAATAGTGTTAGAACAGGATATCCTGTCTGCTTCTTGCACTATGTATGGATAACCACTAGGAAGATAACAATGTAAAAAGTATTAATTATTGAACCTGTACTATAATTTAGCTCTAAGAAAAAATAAAAGATAGGTATACAGCTACATTCTCTTAATGAATAGAGGCATCTGCTCTAATAGTGCTTGTAAATAGAGTATCATGTGTGCACCTTGCACAACAAATAACCACCAAGAAAACAATATGCAATGTATTAATTATTTAATCTGTTCCAATAACTTGATTTGAAACTATCATTGCTATTTGTTCTTCAATAAAATTATGAGAAAAAAATAAATAAAATAAAATAAATAAAGGAACTAGGGGCCTCAGAGGTCAAAGAAGAGTTCACAAGCACTGACTCTGGAACTTTAACCTCACAACCTATCAGTGATCTTTCTTCCTCTCACATTCTGCCCCTGAGTCTTCTCTCATCTTGCTGAGTAACTCAGCTCTCAGATACATTGTATTCTTTCAAATGTGTGTATCATGACCCTCATTCTTTCCTCTGCCAAAATTCTTCCTTTCAAAAACACTACAATTGTGAATCTGGGCAATCCTCTGAGTCTGCATAAACCCTACTCTAGGAAATCTCCCATGGTTTATTTTCTCCCTTTTTTAAAAGCAAGAGAACAGAAAGCTCCTATCTCTATGTGACTATTCTATTCTCACTGGAATCCTCATTGTCCACAGTAATGCCCAGCCATGATCATGGTGGATGCCCTCAGGTCAGTAGTGGACCAGATTCTTTGCTCTTCTTTGTCAAACTACAACTTGAAGGTGAAATTCCTTGTAGATCTCTGATCTTCTCACATGCAATCAAATGCTACATATACATGGGACTACTATAGCAAAACCACCTGATTGCATGTATGGATTTGGCAGTAGGGTAGACCCTACTGACAAATCCACTGTCCACAGTGAATTCTAGTACCACCTACCCTCAGCCAAGTTCTGTGCATCCCACATATGGCTGCCTTACAAATTTTGATACTAATGTCAGTCTGTAACTCTGCTCTCTACCATCTTCTAGTATTTGCCGTGTTACTTCTCAATTAAATGTAAATCCCTGAGAACCTGCTCTGACAATTTCAATAAGCTTCTTTTCTACTGAAATTTGGGAGCCAGCCAGATAGCTCAATGGATTAATCCATGATAAATCAGTGGTTCAATCCAAGGCCTGCCATGTGGGGCCTGCTCCTAGGGCAAGGCAATTAAGACCAGATAGGGTGGCACGTGCCTGTAATCCCAGCATTTGGGAGGCTGAAAAACAGGAAGAATTACTTCAAGTCCAATTTGTTTGGTGAGACCCTGTAAACCCTGTACCAAATACTTCAAAAAAAGAAAAGAAATTTCTTTTGCCTTAATCAATACTTCACATCTCTGCTGAGGTTTCTTTCTTTTTTTTTTTTTTTTTTTTTTTGCTGAGGCTTCTCTAAATGCCAAGCTACACATTTCTGTCCTTTAAAGAAGTCTACAGGTACCATGCTGGCCCCACCCTAGTGTGCTGAGAGGGTAATTGAGACTGGGTGCAGTGGCACTCACTTGGGAGGCTAAAAACAGGAGAATCACTGAGTCCAGTCTGTGTAGTGAGATGCTGTAGACCCTGTACTAAATACGTTTTTAAAAAATAGTGATTCTAAAGAATTCTACAGGCAAACACACTCTTCAATCAACCCTGAGTTTTATTCCAATCCACTGATGTGCCCTAGTCTCTCAATTGGTGCAAACTTGTAACATTTCAATTCTTATCAACTTGGATATTTCCTTACAAATACCCAAGCTTACATGTTGCTCATAAGTCTCTGTCCTGTCTACCATTACTGGATGATGGATTATATGGAACCAACCTTTTATACATATCCCAACTGCCTAGAGAAAGGCTATGTTTACCCTGGGATTGCTCAATAAATATTGGTTAACTGCTGTAGATTAGAACAAAGGCTAAACTATGATAAGTCATCTGTTACAGAGGAAAAGAAAAGAACATTGGGCTATTTGTTCAGAACTTTCTTTTTTGCTAGTTTAGCCTGGGTTTTGTTTTGTTTTGTTTTGTTTTGTTTTGTTTTGAAGAGAAAGAAAATATCCCAATAGAATAGAGCACTGTCAATATACAGGTAATTATATATGCAATTCCTCCAAGAAATAAGCAATATTTCCATTAAGGCAGTGGTTTTTATATTTTTAAGCTTTCCTCCTAGACATTAAGACCACGTGGGGACTCATTTCCTATATAGTTCATACCCTCTAGTATTTAAGTCAGACTGGGTATGACATCTTAGCATCAGCATTTTTAAAGCTCTCATGTAACTAATATGCAGCAGCTTGGGAAGACTCATTTTGTGAAGTTCTTTGACTTAGTATACACCACCACAATTTCCTATTGGTACAGGTGATATCAACTGAATTCCCAACAAACACTTGCTTAATGATGAAGGTTAGTGGATCTGACTCCCACATATGTTGTAACTTCATGAGCAAACAGCACTATATAAATGATTGATCTGATCCTGGCAAAGTGGCAACACTGAATTTTTTCTCATCTCAAAAGTACAGGGGCTGGGGAGATGGCTCAGTGGAATAAGCGCTTCCCTGGAATAAGTGCAAGGGTCTGAGTCCAATACCCAGTTCCGCCAAAAAGATAAGGTACAATAACTGCACAGTAATCTCACCCAGTTATTATACAGATCACATATACAGCAAACAGTATTACATTTTCTTAGGGCACTGAGACCTACAGACATTTACCTGAGGACTTGCAACTATCCCAGTGTTTTTTTAAATATCAAACGTCATTTTTTAAAAAGTATGCTAAGCAAAAGGTAAACCAAAAGAATTGACTTCTACCTGTTTTAACTGAAACATAAAATGGTACTTTTCAGACAATGACAGTCATATTTACAACACTACACGCAGTGTTTTAAATAATTTTCCAATAATACCTTATTAAATACAGCTGTCCATGTGGCATGTTGACTCAGGAGGTGCCTGGCAGTCAGTAATACAGTACTCACCAACTACTTACAACTCTCAACCTGAGCAACCATGACGTTTTCCAGGCTCCCTGTAGGATGTGCTTTGTCAGCCTTTTGAGTCTGAGTGAAACCAAAAGGCTGTTTATGGCCAACTGGGAGCAAACAGTACTCACTTCCATGTTAGAGCATTCACTTGCTGGTTTGCAGTCCACCCAATCTGTCAACCTCTGGCAAGGCAACCAGGAACTTGGAACTTGGCTGCTCTAGGAGCCCAGGTTTCTGAGTGATGGGCAAAGGCTCCACTAGCACTGGATGAATGAAAAGTTATGTGTTATGTTTTAAACCATAAGGATTCTTTATTATAGGAACACATACTAGCTTTATAATGATAGAAAATGGAAGGTGATACACCTCTTGCATAATAAAAGAGCATTAACAAAGAGAACTCATTTAGGAAAAATCATTAATAGCAATATAAGGGCCAGCCAAATAGCTCAGCAGATTAAAGAGGGTGCAGGGGGATAGGGATCAATTCCTGGGCCTGCCATGCCAACCTCGCCCCTGGGGCGCACTGAGATGGCAACTGAAACTGGGAATGGTGGTGCCCGCCTATAATCCTAGTGCATGGGAGGCTGTAAACAAGTGGATCACTACGAGTCTGATCTAGGAGTGAGATCCTGAACAACCTGTAGACCCTTCCGTAAACTACAAAAAACAGCAATATATCTTGAAGGAACTTCCAAATTTAAGACAAAAAACTTCACATGCTACAATGCCCATCATTTTTAACACCATGATCTAACTGTTGACACATACCATTTCTATTAATTCACTGAAAGCAAAAGATTGCAGTAATCTTCCAACCCTTAGGAATGAAAAACTTGAAAAGGAAATCATGATTTACTTTCCTTCTTTTTATATGGGAAATTCTATCAAAAATGCATAACTTTACTTAAAAATAATCAGTAATAACACACCTACAGATTCTAATGTAGTCAATTCAACAGCTACAACACTGCATAAAACTCTACATCCCAATTAGAAAGCTTTCAGATAAATCTTTATCTGTTAAAAACAGAATCATATATGTATAAAATATACCCTTTGAGGAAAGAATTTATCAGAATTAAGCATGCAGATGATATAGTTTAAGATCTAAGGACCTCCAAAAAAAA
>PVKA01013713.1:22619-54498 GCA_004027165.1 Ctenomys sociabilis | reverse complement strand
AAAAAAAAAAAGAAATGCTCAGCTCAGGGATAGCCATTCCATCTGCACTTTCAATCCATATAAGTTCCAGAGTTTCCAAGGAAGGTGTTCCTGTCATTGGTTACTGTGTCCTGAGCAGGTGGCCCCATAAAAACTGTATTGTTGGACAAGACTCTCAATCAACCTTTTCACTCCTGGATGTAAGAGAAGGGTAGTAGAAAGAGAATCCTGTTGTCCAGTCCAAGGAGGAGAGAATGAACTGTCTTGCATACATTTCCAGGTGGGATCAAGTGTGTCCCTCTTACTTTGGATTCTTAGGTAGAAGAAAGCCTGAATTTTTATGGCTTGGTACCAGTGGTCATAATTTGTGTGAGTTTGTAGTACTCAGGAGTCACAGACAAGGATTTGGATCCTATTTTAAACCATGAAGTCATTGGTGAGGAGTTCCTATAGCTTACTGGATCACAATGTCCTCATTTATAAAATACACAATTACAGAGATTTCCTACCTCATAAGACAGGGGAATAAATAAGTTGCTTGACTTCCATAAAAGCTTGTTTTGCACAGCACTTATCCCAGTAAGTTCTTGATAAATGGTTGCTCTTGTTTTGATGGCTGACTTGCAACAAAGGCACAATATGGTTGATTCGAGAAATTCCTACTGGAATGGATTCTCAAAAAGTCTCAGTCTAGCCGTCAAGCTACACGTAGCTCAGCACAAGGGTCTACACAGGCTCTCTCCCTTCCAGCATTGTAACCTTGTGTTGTTACCTCACCTATCACGGTCTTAAGCCCTCTGCTGAGAAACACTCTTGTGATGTCTGAAGGTCTCCTGTAGGAGAAACACTCCTGTCATGCATTGTTTTTGAAAAGACTTAATATTTGGCCCATACTAGAAAGGGACTCAGGACATGGCAGCCAGTTGCACAGCTGTCCCTTCATGTCCACTGAGGATGAATTCCAGGGACCCCCAGAGATGCCAAAATTCATGCGCTCTCAAGTCTTTCATGCAAAGCATACTACACCCCATGTATAAAGTGGTATAGTGTTTGCATAAACCTATACAATCTACATACACTTAAAACTATCACAAGATTTTCTAGATCATGCAATGCAATGTAAATGTCATATACATGTGATTACATGGAAAGAAAAGTCTACACATGTGCAATGTAGGTGCAATAATTTTTCAAATAGTTTTCATCTGCAAAACCTGCAAATGCTGACATCCAGTTGTATTATCAGGCACTTCTAGGTAGTTTGGAATGGGTGATTCTTATTAAGATATATTGGGGTCCTTAGGAAAGCAGTGTAACTGGGGAAGTTTGGGCTATGGTAGGTATAGGAGAAACTGACCTGCACACTTTAAACCTCATGGCTGAGAAAGCTATGGATTATGAAAAACATCACTGACATTTGCTTCCACCTAGCAACTTCCCATGACCACACAGAAGGGAAACTTCATGCACAGCACAATGCCAAGGAAAATCTCACCCTCTTTATCAGCTGGAGTCCTGTGTCTTCAACAGGCCTGAACAGCGAGTTCCTGGCTCAGAATGACCACCTGAATTTCTCAGTGTTTATCTAACAACAGAGCTGGGAGAAAAGTATGAAAAGTGGTGGAAAAATTCTTCAACTTTTTGAATAAGTCTCATTTTCTGGGGTAGGGTGTGAAACAAAAAGCCTGAGTTTATATCTTGGCTTCATGAGGTGCAGTCTGTGTGACTTTGGACATGTCTCTCCACCAATCTGGCACTTTGGGCTGTCTCCCATCACTGACCACTTCCCCAGAGTATAGGAAGTAGCATAAGATGAGATGTGGGAAATAACTCGAGATTCCAGTTCTCAGTTACGATTAGGTTTAACTGTGAGGAACAAGAAACTCAATTATAAAGACTTCAACAAAAAATAATCTTTTACCCCCCTACAGGTGAAGGACTCTTGATGCAGGCTATCTAAAGCTGCTTGGAAGCTCTTCAATATTTAGAGAACTTGATGCTATCTATCTGTTTTGCCAATTGCTCTTACATTTCCTGTGGATTATGCTACTCCACCACCTTCTGCTCTGTTGTTTTCAGTGAAAATGATCCAGCCCTCAGCTCTCTACAAGCCCTGATGGATTGAAGACAATGAGTGAATTCTATTCTTCAGCCACTGTAATTGGTGAATGGATGGGCAAATGATCCAGTCCATGCCCAGGGGCTTTCTGAAAATCAGGGACAGAAATCGATCCAGTGTCCATGAGGCCTGCCAAAAGAGTTCCTCTACCTCCTTTGGGGTCAGTGTGATATAATTGTCTAAGAACAGGAGGTTAGAAACATTGTCATATAAATGGCTCAACTCAAGGATGGAACTAACAAGAATTATCCAAAGAATAACCCAAAAATTAGTCCCACAATCTGATGAGCAGCATAAAGCCCTGGATCAAAACCTTCCTGAATCTAGACATTCCAGGTTAATATTGTTATGGGACCTAGAAATCTCCCCATCCCCTCCCCTGTTTCTTTTTTTTTTTTTTTCCTTAGTAGTTTAGGTTCAATTTTCCATTCATGCATCCCAAATATTTCTAACTCATACACTGTCTTCTCTCTTTCCTACTTCTTCCTCAAAACTATGAAAGAGTGAAACAAGATAGCAAGATATGTGAAAATTATATATAAACTATGAAGCACTATACCAATTATATATGATGACTATCAGACCAATTATCACTTCAAGCACTTCCTGGCTCAGAATAATTCAATTTGAAGCAGACATGGAATATTTCCTTCTAGTCCTCTGAAATGTATTAGTTTCATTACATTGAAATTATTAGATCATGCATTGATAATGCTGTTTAATGAAGCTAACCGTATTATTCTTCCATAAACAGCAATGTATATAATTAATAACTCTGTTAAAGCTCTTTCATATTTACTGATACTAATTATAATCCAGTCCTCTCAGTGTGGGTTCAATCTGAATAGTCTGCATGAACAAAGTCACCCACTCCTGGAGGAGAGAGAAATGAAGCTTCTATTCTGTGAGGACTGCTCATGGGCTGCCTGCATTTGAAGGAGAGACAGCATGGATGCTTTGCTGTACATTGAGCTTCTGTGGGACCTTGGCTATGTCACTTAACCTCTCCAGGTTTCAGGTTCCCACCTGCAGAATGAGGAGGTCGGATTTATCAGAAACTCTAAACGTTTTGGTTGAAGCCTATGAGAATGTGATGAATAATCTAAATCTTCTTCAGAATGGTACACTTCCACATGTAGTACAGGACATCATGGAAAGTTCTTCCTTCTTTTCCTTTGTCAAGCCAACCCAATGAGAAATCCAGGATTAAGCGACCTCAAATGTCTTGTCAGTTCTATATTTTCAGTGCCCATAATCCCATCATTTCCTGGAAGTAACACAACCACATGTGGGTTGCAGGATATTTTCTTAATGAAAAGGTGAAAAATACCTTGGTTATGAGTGTCTATGAGGGGGGACTGAAAGCAGGGAACCAGTGAGAAGGCTCTTAGCATCACGCCCATGAAAGATGAGGTAGCACACATGAAGATAGGACAAGACGGGCTGGAGAGGCTAATCAGGGTGCAGGACTTAGGGTAATTTTAGATCTAGGAGAGGATTCCCAGGACACCAGCCTTTAGGATTAAGTTCAGCTGTGAAAATCAGTAAAATGAATTATAGTGACTTAAAAAAGAAAGTTTTTATTTCCCCTCAGTTCAAAGACACTGGGTGTAGGGAGTCCAAGGTTATTTGGCAGCCATTCAATATCTAGAGAGCTCCATGCTCTCTATCTGCCCTGCCACACTGACAGTCTAGCCTTAACCTCGGAGTCCAGGATGGCTATAGCTGTTCTAGCCATCATAGTTGTGCTTCAGAGCATAAGAAGGACAGCAAGTGGAAATGTGAAATGGAGGCCCATCAGGGATCTTATCTGGGAAGAAACCTTCCATTTCATTTCATCAGCTAGAATTCAGTGACATCTAGTTGTGGGAGAGACAGGGCAATGGGGCGATACAGCATTTGGCTGGCAGACCACACAAGAGTCTATCACTTAGGAAGAAGGAAGAGGCCACTAGCAATTGCTCCTCACAAAGAAGCAGAATGAAGAAGATGGTGGCAGAGAGTGAGGTTTGGGAAGGAAGACAGTTTGGTTTGGAACATTTTTTTTTTGTTTGAGTTCCAGGGGAACAAGTCTAAGAGTTGCCTAATGGACAGCTGGATATAAATGAATGAAAAAGGAAAAAGGCTTGCCCTGGAGGAAGATTTGAGAGACATCCAGATTTGTGATGTGTGGAACCCTGAACCTTTTCTTCACATGAGTGAGATCTCAAAACACAGATTTGATGAGCTTAGACTTCCTTGTTATCCATGAAATGTTTCAAAGTTTCTCCCAAGCTCTAAAGATGAAAATCTCTGAACACTGACTTTCTTCTTCCAGGCAGTGGCCACCCGCTTCCTCTAGTGACCCTCTAACCTGATGGCCTTTGCAGGAACCCATCTCTCTTTCTCTCTCTCTCCTCTTCCAACTCTGCTTGCTGCAGTATGACCTCTACCAACCTTGGCAAGACTTAACATGTTGGAAAATTGGAACAGTTGGCCCAGTTTTTCAGATGAACATGACAGTGTCTCTAAAAGTAAAGGAACATACGTAAGATCACACAATTAGAAAGAGACAGAATTGGAAACCAAGCTCAAGTTCTTCAAGCAGCAGGTCCTTGCCCTCTGCTCAGCACACCAGGGTGCTGCTCTGGGGTGATTCTTTATGCCCATCATAAGAAAAGACAGACACAGAGAGGGGAAAAGATTCAGGCACCCAGGAGCTGCTCCCTTGAAAGCCTCATTAAATCAGTCTGGACCAAAGCTGCCCTGGGCTCATTTTTTCCCCGTCTCCTATCTTTCCTTCTCACTTCCCAGAGGAACTTGATTAATCGATTAGGTTTAACCTCTCTTTAACTTCCTGATTAGTTACATTTATAAACTGCATTTGTTTTCCTTTCTCATCAAGCCAAACCAACACCCCCAGAAAAAAAAAATAGGCCAATTTTCAGTGCTACTGATTTCCTGCAATTTCTAAAAATCAGACCAAATTGAGGAGAGACATGCCTGGAATTTCAACTCCTTTGCACATTTCAGGTAACTGCACTGGAAAGGAGAAAAGAACAACACACAAGGAGAAAACTTCCTGATGGCAGGATCCAAGATCTGGCCAAAGTGGCAAAATATCACACTTGTTGATAATGCAGACAAATAAACTCAGTAATTTTCAGCTCTTGGTTGAGAAACAAGACTAGGAACTACAACAATCATAAAGCCAAAATTAAGAAATTGTGGGGATTTTTTGTGGATATTTTTTGCTAAGTGAAGTACCTAGAATGATGATGTTGGCTTCCTTTTTCTCCCTATATTTCTGTGGCCTTAGCTACTCTAAATATAAATTACTGCTCATTAAAATAATAGATGTGTATAAGATTTTCTAACAAAAGTTTGCAGTCCCCTGGACATAGCCATACAATATCGCTCCACATCCATCATGCTCCTCAGTGGCAACCACATTTAACATTGTAAACCAGGTTTTTCCATGTTCATCTCCATATTTTAACTGATGCAACATGTGTTTATTGAGTCACATACCATTAGCATCAGCTAGTAATTATTTTATTCATGAATGACGACAGTTTAGCTCTTACATGAAGACTTCCCAACCATACAAACACTCATCCTTCCCAATTTTCCCATATAATATCTCAATTTTTGTTCAAAGCAATACTTGGTGTTACTATACTACTGGAGGGTTCTTTTGTCCAACTTAGATGGAAATCATGAATCCACTCTACAAACAGCCCCATGCAATGGGTCAACACCAGTTAAATCTGGATACCATTCAGTCCACACTGCCACCATTGAACTTTGTTGAGTGCTAATCTCTGGACCTCTTTAGGGAGATTAGCCCCTAGTGCTTATTATTCTTTCTTTTAAAGTGACTGCTCTGTCCACACTATTTAGGATAAGAATCCTAAGTAGATTTACAACACCTTCTGAGCCCACAGTACCAAAGAAATAATGCACAAGCAGATTTACAGCACCAGTAGAGTAAATATTTATTTTATCAAAGGCTGTGCTATAGCATAGAGTTTTGGTGTACTGGAGAGAATTTCCGAGAGCAACTCAAGAGGTATCATGGAAGGGGCATTGCTGCGAGTATAGAAACTGCAGGTCTGTGATTGATTTAGGTGCAAAACTATGATTGGTTCAAATTTAGACCGTGCTGATTGGTTCAAGTGCAAGCCTGTGATTGGTTCAATGGGTGCCCAGGATAGGTGCAGCTATTATGGCAGTGGCTGACGGAAAATATGAGGAAATTTGAGCCATTTTTGATTGACGGCTGCTATATCTTCATGAAAATGACCCAAACTGAGGAATCTCTGGGAGACTCTTCAGCTAACTCTGTCCATCACAGCTTATTGTAGATTGCAGAGATTGGGAGTATTAATAATGGAATCTTTTCTGTGTTTGTGCCTTCCCAGCATGCCTCCACCATCATACTCCTTCCCAGGATTCCTCCATTTCCATCTGAGGACCCATGTTTCTCTATAGAATATAGCATCATCTCTGGCCACATGTATAGAGCATGTGACCTTAAAAAAAATCAGATTCTATCCTTCTGCTTCAGTGAATGGCATCAGGATTTGTATGTGACCCAAAGTAGTTCAGTTGAAGTATATCTCACGATATTTCCATAACATACAGGGAAGAAGATGTTTTCTTTCCCTGGACTTGTAGTACGTGAAGGTGAGACCTGGTTCTGCAGCAGTTAATTTTACTACTATGAAACAAGTCACCCCAAAAGGGTAAGAACATAAAAGATGACACACGTAAGAGAAGAGCACAGAAATAAAGTCATAACCTAGATCACATCATGAACCTGTGAATCAAAATATGCCTTAGCCTGCCTTATCTATAAACATCTCCAGTGTATCTCTCTCTCTGTCTCTCTCTGTGTCTTTCTCTCCATATGTCTTTCTCTCTTTCTGTCTCTCTCCCTCTCTCTCTTTCTGTCTCTCTTTGTCTCTTTCTGTCTCTGTCTCTCTCCCTGTCTTTCTTTCTCTCTCTCTGTCTCTCTCTCTGTCTCTGTCTTTGTCTCTCTCTGTCTCTGTCTCTCTTTCTCTCTTGCTCTGTCTCTCTGTCCCTGTCTTTGTCTCTCTCTGTCTCTCTCTGTCTCTGTCTTCCTTCCTCTCTCTCTCTCTCTGTCTCTCTCTCTCCCTCTCTGCCAGTTTGAGTTAGGTTTTCTGTCACCAGCAACTGGTAATAACTTCTTTTGTATCACTTGTCTGCATGCATTTCTTCAATAAGTACCTGCTAAAGACTTACATTGCGTGATGGTTAATTTTAATTGTCGACTTGATTGGCTTGAGTGACATCAAGGAGATTATAATAAAGCACACTTCTGGATGTGTCTACATGGGTCACATCTCCTTCCTCTCTGGCTCTTTCCAGTATTCTCTGCTTCACATCTGCCATGAAGTGAGCTTCTTTGCCCCATCACACACACCCTTTTCCCATGATGCCTCTGCCTTGGTGCCAGCTGACTATCACAGAAACCTCTGAAACCAACAGCCAAAGCAAATCTTTCCTCCTGTAAGTTGTATATGCCAGGTGCTTTCCCCCAGCTCTGAAAAGCCAACCAGCCCATACACCTTGATCAAGCATTATGTTAGATTTAAGAACTGTGCTCCTTGCAAAAGAAGTTGTGAAATGAGTCAAGTGAGGCATCATAGCTGGCAGCATTCATACATACCACCTGACTCATTTTAAGAGTACTGTGGGATTTTAAGATAATATTGGAAGTACAGATGTTTGAAATTTATTTGCAAATTATTAACTTTGCATGCAAAAAGTAGAATGACTTTAAGGTTAATTGCAGGAGGACAGCCTGATTTCCTTGTATCATAATATGAGCTAACTTTATTCTTATCATTGTTTATATACTACCTATTCACTGCTGTTGTATTAAATAGGTTTACTTACAGAGCTTAAAGGCATTTCAAGAGGAAACTTCTACAATAGCACTATGAATGGAAAGCCAAATAGAACTCTATATGAATAGAAGGTAATAATAAAACAAATACAATAAAATGATAGAATGTTTTCAAATTCCAATGTTGTGATTCAACAAAGGCCTTAATCCTGTGGATTCGTCTGTCTTTGGAGAAAAAGGAAATTCACCACTATCCAAAGGTTTTAAAGACAGTCTAGTCCCTAAACTGGGACTTTCTCTTTGTGTTTAGACAGATTAAAAGAAAACTGAACAAAGCAATCAGTATCCTATCAAGTATTTCATTGCTCCTTAATGTTGTCTTTGTGCTACCATGAATTATCTCTTTTCAGCAAAACGTGCTATCCTTTCTATTCTTTAAGAAATATTATTTTGGCCAAATTTCACTCCATAGCTAAGCAAGTTGAAGTCCAGAGAAGCAATGATACTTTCCAAAGCCTCCTAAATTCCAGTCTTCTCAGCTCCCTAATATTCAAAAACATATGATTATTTATATTGCGTTTATTTTGCGATTGCCTTCTAATCAAGGCAAATGACTTTGGTTTTTTATTTATGGTAATGATATCACTTCCTTTTTAATAAGCTTTGGTTGCAATTTAACCTTCTCAATGTTGAGACTACCTTGAAATTAAGCCTTAAACAATTCCTACAGACCCATGTTCCCCACCACTACTGCTTTACATCAAAGGCAAAAGCAGAAAATGGGCCGTCTACCACCCTTTTCTGCACTATCCTGATATAGTCATGACCTGGATCCTTCTGTTCACAAGCCTAAATGGAAAAGTAGAAAGTAGTGTTCAGTTTCCTCTACAGCAGGGTTTCTCTATCTTGCCACCCCTAACATTTGAGACCAGAGAATCCTGTGCAGTAGGGCTGCCTTTTGCATCACAGAACACTGAACAACATCCCTGGCTTCTACCAGCTAGTTGCCAGTAAAGTCTTCCTCCAAGTTGTAACAATAAGGAATGGCTCCAGAAATGTCCCTTGAGGGCAAAGTCATTCCTGGTCAGTAACAATAGCGATACACTCTTATTCCAGTTCTTGGAAATTTTAAAATAAACTGTAACTACAAAACATTTATTTGCCACTAAAGAAGGCATAGCAAGAGGTCCTTGTTTCAAGATTAAAATATTGCATCTATCTATTTATTTATTTGGTACAGAGTCCTCTTGCTACACAGCTTGGACTCATAGTGATCCTCCCATCTCAGCCTCGCCCACTCTGGGATTACAGGCATGCAGCACCATGCCAGGTTTCAGTGGCTGGCCCTGTGCAGCACCAGCATGGCATGAAGTACCAGAGATCAACCCAGGATCCTTGCACTTGCCAGACAGGCACACTTGTGCCACTGAGCCTTCTCCCCAACCCCTAAGATTAAAATATTTTATAAGAAAAGATGAAGTAATATCAAGTTCTCCAGCAGCCATAAAGCTCATTCCCCTTGTATAATTCATGAGTACTCTCTTAGGTCCAAAAACTTAAATGACGGTACCCTTACGGGTCTTCTCCTTTGGCCACCTATAAGCCCTGCCTAAACACCATGATAGATGAAGTTTGCGCTACCATTTTATTTGCACCTTGACTTGGAAATTCAATATCAGGGGCATTCTAATGCCTCATTTAACAAATGGGATCTGTGTGTGACAATAGAGTGAATGATTAAATGCTGTGTCTGAAAAAGTTTGAGGGTCCCAGAAAACTATTTGTCCCTCTTAAAGAAATCACTGATTTCAAAAACTTAAGTGACAGGATATAGCATAAATGAATATATGGCTATAAACATAATGATGCGATCATACAATAGAAAATTATAGTAAAACTTTACTGCCTCAGTTTGAATTCCTCTAAAAGCATACTGAAAGACAAGGGTTGTTTTTGAGGACTGGGGGTGAAGCAGAGTGTCATTGGCCTTGAGCTCACAAGGCCAGGCTGGCCTTGAACTCTTGGTGATTCTCCAACCTCAGCCTTTGGAATCTGGGATTACAGGCATGTGCCACCATCCCCAGGCTTATTGGATTTAAGCACAAGGAATATGCTTGAAAGGATCCCAAAAAGCCACATGAAGGAGAGAGGAAACAAGATCAGGTAGGAATAGCAGCAGCGCTTGATTCCTTAATGAGGTGGTTGTGACTGCGGGCTGTTGGGGCTGCATCCGCTGGAGACTTCTAGGTGACAGTACAGAGCACCTAGGAGCAAGGAAATTGGGGTATTAGAGCATTTATTTCTTTTTTGTGTGTTTTATTTGTTTCATTCATTTCAATGAGAAAAAAAAAAGATCAGCAATGAAACAGTTTCAGGACAGGTTAGTAGGACAGTTACGATACTTAATATGTTGCATACTGTTGTCTTTGAACAGAAATAAATGTTCTGGTCTGCCTCTTGTTCTCTGAATTACTACAACACTTATTTCTGTTCTGCAGTAGACAAAAGTCATTTCTGAAATGTCATTCCTCTGGCATTCCCTATTTGGTTAATAATATCCCTTAGACAAGACTGGCGAGATAGCTCAGCATACCAAGTGCCTGTTCAGGCAAGCGCAGGGACTGGGTTTCAATCCCTGGCACCACACCACATGCCCTACCCCCTGGCACACTGAACCGGCCACTGAGATCATAAGTGGTGGTGCATGCCTGTAATTCCAGTGCTGAGGATGCCGGAGACAGGAGGATCACTATGAGATCGAGCTGGGTAGGGAGACCCTGTATTAAATACATTAAAATAAATTAAATAAATAAATAAAGTCTCCTGGTTATTGCAGACTCATTAGGTCTGCAGCCTCCCAAAAGAGCAGAAGGTAAAGGCTCCGTAAATAGAGGCAAGTGCAATGATTTCAGGGCTCCAGGGGGATCCAAGGCCTCTCAAAGAATTCCAGATTCTCTTAGAGCGAAGACCAAGACCTTTATTTAGTTATCAGAGGAAGGGAGGGGAGTACTCAAGAAGCACAGAACCACTCAAGGAAGGCATTCTTTATTATTTATCTATCTTTTTTTTTTGGCAGAACCGGGGATTGAACTCAAACCCTTGCACTTGCCAGGGAAGCACCTATTCTGCTGAACCATCTCCCCAGCCCCAAGGAAGGCATTCTGCAAGTAAGTTATTCAATTAACCCTCCCAGAGTAAGATGCCTGAGGCTATAGTCTTTGTCTAGTTGGATCCAAGTGTCTTTGGCTGTGATCTTACCTTGGCTGTAATCTCACCCTATCCTTCGAGGCTTTCTGGCTTCTCCCACCGTTAGAGGCCTCAGTAGGTATTAATGAGCGACTCCTGGAGGTTCACATACTAGGAGTCCATCACCCATTTCCAGACAAGCAGCCTAGGCTTTGGACAGACTCACAAGTAAACATGAAAAGCACATTGGTTAATTTAACCCCTGCTCAAGGCTAAGTTGTAACAGTCTCCATCAATTTCCTACCTGCTCAGAGGGGTACCAGCACACTGTATAGCTACAATGTAGGTATATAGAAAGTCAACAGGCATGCAAAAGCACTATGCAGGTAATCTAAGGGATAAGCCTAGGGGATATAGACCAGGTACCAAGAGCATCATCCTGGAGTAAACAAAAGAGGCTACAAATGCCTGGAGGAGGTAATGGAAAACATCAGCCTCCTAATCCAAGCCAAAGATGTGCAGAATAGTCTTCCTGTCCCTATTCATCCCCTAACTACCTTTAGCCTGAATCTTCCTTCTGAATCACAACCTATTATCCCACTCCTCCCATTAAAACTCCTCAAAGCCCAAATCTAGTCCTATTTACTTCTGTGGACTTATTCCTCAGCATTCCCAGGCCTCTTTCAACTGAACTAATAGAAGTCCATGAACAGAGCAGCTACAAATTCCCAAAATGGCATAAAAGAGAATAAAACAAAGAAGCTCACACAATATACTCTCTGCTATCACTATTATCACTGAGGTCCCGACTTGGTCACAGGGACTCTCAGGATGAAAAGACTCCAGTCTTGTGCATGCCTAGGACTACCCTAGAAGGAATGTATTACCTAAGCCACAGACTGAGATTTAGCTAGTTTTTTTTTCTTTATATAATTTTTCTTTATTTTGCTAAGGACACTTAACATGAGCTATACCCTCATAAAATTTTTAAGTGTACAGTACAGTGTTGTTTACTACAGCACAATGATAAAAGCGGATCTCTAGAACTTGTCTTGCTTAATAGAAACTTTAAGTCTGTTGAATAGAGACATTCATTCTCCTGCCCCAGTCCTTTTTGTTGTGGTATGTTTTTCTTATTTTTATTGGTGTAATTTAGACATACATGATGATCACATTCATCTTATGGAATTTGTTCCTATATATAATCTTTCTTGGTTCCTCTTGTTTCCTATCCCCCTCCCCTCCATTCAACCTTTCTCTTCAGTTATAAAGCTTCATTTCCTTCTTTTCTTATTTTTCCTTTCTCTTCCTTCTTTTTTCCCTCCCACACCTCAGTTCCACTCTTTTTTTAAACAACTTCTTCCTGTTTCACAGTGTAATGAAATATTTTGGTTCTTATTTACATGTCCAGCTTCTCAGAGCAAAGAGACAATGTGACATGCACACATGCATGGCTCATCTATTTCACTTAAAAGTAGGATCTCAAGGTAACCCATTTAGCTATAAATGTGTGAAGTGCATCCTTTTTAGGACGGAGTAGTAATCCATGGTATGAAAAATAACCACATATTTACTTATGAACATCTGAGTAGTTTCCAAGGTTAGGCAAATATAGCCAGTGTGCCTATGAACATGGAGGTGCATATACCACTGTGATACGATGCTTTTAATTCTTTTGGGAAGATATCAAGAAGAATATCTGAGCAAAACAGAGAGCATCCTAACATCGCTAATCAAGGGGGAAGATAGGATCTTATGACAGACACAAAGGCAAAGAGCCAGCTACACCTAATAGACATCTAGAAGAAATAGACATTTCCCAGGGACGCCTCAATGACAGTGATAAAGCTTCCTAACCTAAGAAAAACACAAACAACAACACAGACAGCAAATTAAAATTGAAAATAATAGAAAATGACAAGACACAGAAGCAAAATGCAACCCACTCAGAATAAATCCAGGAGACAACAAGATAGAGGAAATCAGAAACCACCCACTTGAATTTTTCTGAATAACAGCAGAAGCTTTAAAAATAAAATAGGGGAAATGAGAATGGAAATAATCTCTCAGGAATAAAATAGAAATCATCTCAAAAAAGAAATAATGAACATAATGAAGTATGTTCTCAGAAAATCTAGAGTAGATTAAGAAAAAAAAAAAACATAGGAAAATGACAGGAATCATGAATGCTCAACACAGGAAAAAGCTGAATTTGTGAAACAGAATCCAAGAGATTTGGTTCTTCTAAGATCAACCCCCTTTTTTTTTTTTATCTGGAGTGACCTAAGAGGAAGTCAAGGATGTGGCACGGAGCCACTGTGGTGGGAAGGGAGCCTCTCCTGATGGGGCCACCGGGAGTATATGATGCTGGGAGTAAAGGAATGCACAGGAGGGAACCAAGAGGGGAAATTTGAAGATGCAGCTTTGCCTCTTGGTCAGCAGCCTGCACTTCCCTGGGTGACAACATGTCCAGTCAATGTCTGTGGCCCCAGTCCAGCCCACTGGGTATCCTCCTGCTCAGCCAATGCCTAGGCTACAGCTGATTAGCCTCAGAGATGGCTAAGCAGCTTGAGGAGGCTAGAAGCAGGGGAAAGTGGGGGGAGTGTGGAGGTGGATGGGCCTAATTATGCAGGAGCCGTTTTCTGTGTACACAAAAATATCTTGAGTAATCAGCAGTGATGAGCAAGAGGAAGAAAGAGACTGCCTGAGAGTCTGAGGATGTTATGATCAATTAAACTCCATCTTTTTAAATGTTGTAGAGGGGAATTTTAAGGTGAAACTGACTTTAATCTGACAGGGAAAAGTCTGAACTCTTGTTTTCTGATGACTATAAAATACATACACATCTACCTGGTCTGTGTTACTTGTTCCACTTAGGGTATACAGTCCCTCTATATCATCACCCTTATACTTTTAAAATGAATTTTTAAAAACTCTACATATTAAGTACCAAACGGTTTGAAAATATTATTTCTGATCTTGTGGAACCCCTATGAGGATGGGCACTGTTAACTCCACTTTCCAGGTAAGGAAACTAAGCTTTGAAAGCTGAGGCCCATTCTCTGAGATTATCCAGCCAATTGCAGGGTTGGAATCTGTCTCACAGCTGTGCATAGCTCATCCATAATTTTGTGCCCTCCAAACCCATATCAGAATTTGGCCTCCCAGGTCCTAGTGCTGAGCCATGGTAAGAACTTTAACAGGCAATTAAATACTAAGAGGACTCAACGCAGTTTTTGTGGAACTGGATTAGGTACTACAGAGCAGGTCATTAGAAAGTGAAGTCACCACTATGGTTTACTTTTTCTGTACTGAACCAGTGACTCTTCTGTGTTTCTACTGTATTGTGAAGTAGTATGTGATTCTCATCAATGCAGCTCTTGATCTTGGATTTGAAGTCTCCAGAACCATGAGCTAAATAAACCTATTTCCTTTCTATTTATCTACTCTTGAGTATTTTGTGACAACATCCAAAAAACAGCCTCAGATAGTTAATATGATATCTATAGATTCATTCCCAAAGGCCGAGACAAGGCTGGGGAGCTCATATTCACCAAGCTTCTCAAATGTTGTAAGCTGAGACTGAAATAAGAATTCACAGGCCTCAGGCTACACTGCGCGTCCAGTTTCACTAGGAGATAAACAAGGCTTTCCAAGCTCTCATGGTCTTGGTGTAACACTGAGAGAAGAATCAAATCAAGTGACTGGATTAACTGCCTGGCATAGAGTGGGCACTTACCAGAGACATGAATCTCCACCATTCTTTCCATGGCAAACATGGACCCCTTAACCTCTCATGCAGTAGCACCTTCTCTGTGAAGTGGTACTACACTCACAGGGTTCAGGTCTGTGAACTTAGGATAGGTGCACACACCACATAGCAAGGGATCAAAATCTGTAATAATAATTATACTGGATATATATAAATATATATATACATATTATACATATAATATATATCTCAATAATTTTTATCTTCCTTTATATCTTTATACACATATAGAGAGATCTTATTATTCCTATTTTTTATCTGTTTTGTCTGCTTAACTTGTACATATTCCTTGTACATAAAAATCCATCTGCTTCATTACTTTAAAAACTATACAGTATTCCCATCTCATTACACACAAAAGCCCTTGTTGGATGTTTAGGCTTATATTTTCTCTGCCCTTTTAGAGAAGACTGTAATGAATGCAATCAAAGCTAAGTCACTGTACACATCTTCTTGGTATTCCTCAATGCTCTTCTTTAAAAGCATAGAAAACATGATGCCATGATTTATTTTTATCCATTTACTTAAAGCAATGTCTTCCTGTTGGATATTTTGATTATACAATGTTTGGCTTCTGTAAATAATAGTGCATGCCTGGATAATGCATTTTCTCATCTTTCCTGATTCTTTCCTTGAGATAAATTCTTAAGAACAGGAATGAATGGGATCAGAGGGAATTTACATTTTTAGAGCTTTCAGTGCTCTCAGCAAAATTGCCCCTGGAAAGGATTACAGGAATTCATTCATCATCGCCTGACTCAATCACTTCCATTCAATTTGCTAATATTTACTCTGCTCGGAGGGTCCCCTCATCTCTTTCCCTCCTAGCACAATAAGGAAGGGATGTAACCAGGGCCCGGGAAGCTGTGTACCAGGATCTTTCCTGAGACTACTTCTACCGTCTCACCAACCTCCAGATTTACTGTGATACTCACATGAGTCACCAGATTTGATGGAGCTTTGAAGGCCAAAAACATAGAAGGGACTTATTGCTAATACAAAGAGAATTTCTTATGCAGCATTCTCATTATTTTTATTGGTGCAAAGAGTGTTAAGTTAGCCATGAGACTCCCCCCTTATTAGGTTTTCTTAACTCTTTTGCTATGATTACTGAGACACAAATCGAATATAATTGCCTAAGGAAGAAAGAGGTCCTGAGAGATTCAGTGATTTTCTCTAGACACTGGAGCCTCAGGACTCAGATCAAACCTGTTGTTGGTCTGCTACCTTAGCTTTACTTCCTTTTTCAGATGGAAAGCTCACGAATGACTATTACTCTCTGCCCCCATGAGAATCTAAAAATACCAACAATTTTAAACATAGAGATAATTTGCCTTTTTGTGCTTTGTCACCAAATATAATACAATGATCCTTTATTTCTCTTGAAGAGGGAGGGGGAATAAGTGCAGACTTCTTGAATACTGAGATCTCAACTTATTCTTTCTGCAGAGGTAGGTAATACAATAGCTTTACAATGGAATAAGCATTCAACTTAAAACCTACAATCTAGCTGTAAACCATTGTCTTGTCTCTGATGAGTTGATCAATCAACACATAACCTACTGGGTACCTACCAGACGTCAGAAACTGTTAAGTGTTGTGAGGTTTTGTCCATATTAGTTGACCTCTCTGAGTCTTTCTAAATAATTGGAATAATAATACCTACTCAATGAGAATAAAGTGAAAAGACCTTGGAGAAAGTCTTGGATATGTGGTAGAGTTTCATTAGCAGATCTGTACCTTGGAAAGACTCATAAAATGAAAATTCAGGTAGTTCAACATTATTTCTTTATGTAGTGGAGGTATATCCCAAAACCTCTAACAAAAGGAAGTGTGTACCTGCCCTACTAGAGTAACATTTCAAAGCACACACATGAAAAAAGTCAATAATTCTTGCCACACATGCCCCTATATTTCCCTTGCCTACAGCAGTCATTGCTGATAGAACATATCAGTCTTTACCCAAATCCTCTGAATAAGTCACAACCATGGAACAGGGTTGCCTAGTGTAATAAAACGTAGCAAAATCCTAGATTTAATTGATCAGTGAATAATCATTTTAAGTCACATATTTTAGAGAATTCCCTTCCTATACTGCCCTTTTCTGAACAATGTTATAGAAGTGCCATTTCCCCTGAATCCCTCTCATGAGTGACCTTATAACCCATAGATGACGAAAGAAGTACCAGGTAACACCATAAAAGCTTTAAGTCAGAAGTTACTAAACTTGACTTATTAAAAAATTAGGGTTCGGTCCTAGGCCAAGTAAAATGGTCCAATGTTTTGCCCTTCTTCCTCTCCACCATAGAGTGCTTTGAGGGTCAAAAGAGAAACTAAAAGTTCTGTAGATAATTGACCTTAGAAAAGTTTCTTAACTTTTGTCGTGGTTAATTGTGATATGTCACCTTGACTTGAGTAAGAACCACCAAGTGGATTAGTAAAGTTCTGGTTATGTCTGTGGGTGTAGACCAGCAAACTGAGGGAGGAAGACCTACCTAAGCCAGACAATAAACTTTAGCCTAGAGGGAATAAAAAGGGACAGGAAAAGAAAGGATTCCCTTTTGGTGAAGCTCTGATCTTCACATTGTCTTTGGATATTGATCGCCAGTTTCTTAGCCTTCTACTGCAAACTTCATTTTTTTTTGACACAGATTTGCACCAATGATGGTACAGTGAGTTTCCAGATCTTCAAATTTTAACTGGTTCCTTATATATCCGAGACAACACACCTTTGTCTGTGCTTACTAGTTAGGATTTTTTCAAACTTTGTGGGTTGACTTTTCACTCTGTTGACAATTTCTTTTCATATGCTGAAGCTCCTCAAGAAGAGTTGATCCCAATTGTTGATTCTTTCAAGTGTTTCCCGGGAGAATATATGTTTGTTCATGAACTCTTTACCTACCCCTATGTCTTCAAGAGTTTCTCCTTCTTTCTCTTCCAGGAGATTGAGTGTTTCTGTTTTAATGTTTAGATCTTTAATCCATTTTGACTTTAACTTAGTGCATAGTGATAGAACTGGGTCAAGTTTTAGTTTTTGGAATGTAGAAAGCCAGGTTTTCCAGCACCATTTGATAAAGAGGCTATCTTTCTTCCAGTGAGCATGTTCGGCCCCTTTGTCAAAGATCAAATGGCTGAGTGTGTTCACAGATACTTCTGTACCTTCTAATCTATTCCATTGATCCTCAGTTCTATTTTGTTGCCAGTACCACGTTGATTTTATCACAGTGGCTTTGTAGTATAATTTCAAGTCAGGAATTGTGATCCCTCCTGCCTTGTCTTGATTGGCCAAGATTGCCTTTGCTATTCTAGGTCGTTTGTGGTTCCAAATAAATTTTAGGAATGATTTCTCTAGGTCTGGGAGATATGTTGGTGGCAGTTTGATAGGCATTGCATTTAATCTGTACAGAAATTTTGGGAGTATGGCCAGCTTCATGATGTTGGTTCTTCCTATCCAGGAGCATGGAATATCTGTCCATTTTCTGAAATCTTGTATAATCTCTTTACTTAGGGTGTTGTAATTTTTCATGAAAAGATCTTTGACTTCCTTGGTTAAGTGAATCCCAAGGTATTTCATTTTCTGCGGTGGTATTGTAAAAGGTATTGCTTCTATTGTTTCCTTTTCAGTGTGCTTGTTATCTGTGTAGAGGAATGCTACTGACTTTTGAATACTGATTTTGTATCTGGCTATACTACTGAATTTCCGTATCAGTTCTAGTAGTTTCTTGGTAAATTTTTGGGGTCTTCCAAGTAAAGTATCATGTCATCTGCAAATAGTGATAATTTAACTTCTTCTTTACCTATTCTTATTCCTTTTATTTCTCCCTCTTTTCTAATGGCTGTTGCTAAGGATTCCAAGACTATATTGAATAAGAGGAGTGATAAAGGACATCCTTGTCTTGTACCTGATTTAAGAGTAAAAGATTTCAGTTTTTTCCCATTTAGGATTATATTAGCTTTTGTGTTGTCATAGATGGCTTTTATCAAGTTAAGGTAGAGTCCATCTATTCCAATTTTCTGTAGGAACCTGAACATGAATGAGTGTTGGACTTTGTCAAAGGCTTTCTCTGCATCAATTGAGATGATCATGTTGTTTTTAGATTTCAGTCTATTAATATAGTGCATTACATTTATACATTTTCAAATATTGCACCATCCTTGCATCCCTGGGATATAACAGGGTCCCCAAATTTAAAGACCCAATTCAGAAATGGGCATCTGAGATGAATACACACTTCTCAGAGGACGAAATTAAAGAAGCAAATAAATATATGAAAAATTGCTCCACATTGCTAGCCATTCATGAAATGCAAATAAAAACAACACTGAGATACCATCTCACTCCAGAAAGAATGGCTATCATAAGGAAATCAACCAATAACAAATGTTGGAGAGGTTGTGGTAAAAAGGGAGTCCTTCTCCACTGCTGGTGGGAATGTAGACTGGTACAACCATTGTGGAGGTCAGTGTGGAGACTCCTCAAAAGGGTAGGACTTGAAATACCATTCAAGGCAGCTACCCCCCTACTGGGAATTTTCCCACAGGAACTAAACACATCATATCATAGTGATATAGGTGTACCTATCTTGATAGCAGCACAATTTGGGATAACAAAATCTTGGAAACAAACAAAATGTCCATCACATGAGGAATGGTTGAAAAAGATGTGGTATTTCTATATAATGGAGTATTACTCAGCTATTAAGAATGATAAGCTTGAAGCATTTATATTGAAGTGGATGCCACTTGAACCAGGCACACATGTGTAAATATCGTATAGTCTCCTAGTATAAGAAGCCAAAAGAAGATATACAAATAGAAATGTACAACAACTAAAAATAATTGAGTCAGATAAGGCAGAGTGAATGGCATATGCTGCTGGATACTAATCAGCTTTTCTTCTGGATGGTTAACAACCTAAGTTCACAGATCAAAATTGAAAAAATAGAAGAGCTACAAGGCCAGCCAACATTTTGGCCCTAGCCTTTCAAGGTCAGCGAAGACTCAGGACATAGGAGAACCTGTACTATAAGATCATGAAACTCAGTTGAGCTCCAAATTTTCTGAACAAGGAGATTATGGAGCCACAGAGGAAAGAGATCGAAGTTCTATAGTGTGCTTGGGGAGAGTCACATGGAGAGAAAACTTTCTCTCAGGCTCTCACAGAGAGCAAACTGGTCAAGCATTGGCCGTGACTTATCCACATGGATGACACAGACAAAGGATCTACAGAATAAGGTACAGGACTACAAGATAAACCCTGAGGGGACTTCACTGACCTCATAAGAAACAAAAAGTGCATGTGTTGGTATATAGGTCTTACTCTATCTAGGTTTAACTATCCAGCAGAAAAGCATAAAAATGAGGTATACACTGCAGGGCCATAATAATAAGTTGAGCTATAAATGGCTACAGTCGACAAGTTCTTCAGATAACTCGCTATTGTTGTGAAATTCTGGACTGTGTTGGATTGTGTCATTGAGTTCAGGCACATAAATTGGTTGAATGACAATGGAGTGTCCATCTTTGACAGTTGTAGACAAAGGAAGGGGTATAGAAAGAAAGAATCATGATGTGTGTGTGTATGGACAGTACAGTTGGGATAGATACGCCGTGCTTCTACATAATTGTATGAGAGGCAAGGTTTGCACTAATGGTGGTTGGACAGGATATTATGTCGGCTTCTAGTACTATGGAAAACCACTAGGAAAATATCAAGGTAGAAAGTATTAATTATTGAACCTTTGATGTAATTCAGGTATAAAAAATAAGATACGCAAAGAGCTACACTCTCTTTATTTACTGATAAGAGACATATGCTATAATAATGTCTGTAAGTATAACATCATGTATGCAACTTGTATGATACCAAAACAGGAAAACAGTTTGCAATGTATTAATTTGTCAAATCTGTCCTGTTAAGGTGTCTTAAATCTGTCTGATTGATATCTGTACTTCAATAAAATAAAAATAAAATAAAATAAAAACAAATTTTAATTGCTACAGCATCCTTTGTCTCTTCAGCCTGCAGATGGCTGACCACTTTTATTTCTTCAACCCCAATTCTGTAGATTGCCATTGTGACTTTTTTTGCTTCTGAGCCTGTAAACATAACTTATAAATCCCTTTGTATAATTATGTATATTTTATGTTGATCCTGTCCTGATAGAAAACCCCATTGTAACGTCTCAGTTTTCTCAACTGTAAAATGGGGTAAAAAGCATAACCTATTTCATAGGGTAGATGAGAAAGCAGTTAGACTCAGCATAATTAAGTGACATGATGCCTGTAAAGTCCAGGTACATGATCTGTGCTCAGTAAGCTTTATTTATTATTAGCTGTTATTACTAAGCACTCAACAAATGCTAGACATCCTTAATTGTTATCTTAATTGTGTCTTAAAAACAATCCTATGAGGCAGGTTTTTGTGTTGTTAATTTTTTTTAACTAATTGTTGTTGATTGATTTGCACAAGCATATGGTGTTTGTTTATAAAAAGATTTAATGATGAGTCAGTTGAGTTCCTACACCCACACTTTCTTCCCTGGTAGTCGAAGCCCAGTACAATGGGAACTCTATGTGGTAAATAGGATGACCTTGGTTTTTACTGGATTTTGAACAAGTGATGTAGCAATTATATGTGGTGGAATCAAGATCTGTATCCATGCTGTTGTGGTTCTGGGTACCACAAGCCCTTCTCTGATCTATTTCCACTAACCCTCCACCCTAATGCTGCACATTTTAGCAAACAAAATCACAGAAACAAAAATTGACATTCATTCTGTAAGTCTGTGTCAGGTACCTCATGTTTACCAACCCTGCTTTTCCTTGTTACAACTCACTGAGTTTGCTACTAATTAAGATTGTTTTTTCCTGATGTTGGGGATTGAACCAGGACATTCTGCCCACTAAAGCATGTGCTCTGGTTCTCTGAAGACTAAATTAAATAGCATAAATAAAAAGCTTATGATTCTGGTCACAAATTGACTTAGACAAGAACCAAACCATATTTCCCCATGAGGTTAACATTGAACCTAACCATTGAATTTCATTCAGTTCTCATTGAAGTTCGTTTGCAAACAGAATTCAGAAAGAATTAAGCTCATGAACTGAGGTACCATGGTATTTGAAAATAGTATTCCTGGCCTAATACCCCTCTTACCACTCAATAGGAACCTGACTCAATTATGAAGTCTCCTTTTCTTTATCTGAAAGTTGAGAGTAATTATTACTACTTAATAAGATTATTACTCATTCCATTTAGCCACTAAGTGTTTATTGAATGTCTAATGCCAATAGTTATGATATGTGTTTGATTTATACTAAAACTAAAAATGAGTACCATCTCTGATCTCAAGGAGCTTCCTTTCTAAGATCAAAGCTAAAAATCTCAGCATGGAATCTGGCCAACAGCCTCACCAAAATTTAGACAAAAATAATCTGGACTCAAAAATTATTGCTATAAAAGTAAAAAAAAATATTGCTATAAATGAAGGTATCACATGAAATAAAAATAGAAGAGGACCTGAAGATCTCTAGAAAATATTTTAAATGTTAGATGTAATATATGCAACATATTAAACCTGTATGATTCATTACACTTGCGTAGCATTTTTAGATCTTCTCCTTCTCTTTCTTATCTTCCACCCCAGCAGGATGTACCAATATCTTTGAATTTCCATAACACACCCCTCTCCATGAAAATAAAATTAATTCTGCCTTGAATGTGGACCCCATGTGTCTGATTTGCCTGGAAAGGTGTGGAAACCACCCAGACATGCATCTAATGGGATGTGACAGAATTCGCAGCTTCTCCAAGCCTGGAAGGAAGAATGTTGAGGATGAGGAACTTAATGAGCTTCCACCCACATTTCAATTATCCTAACAAGCTGCCAAAGGAAGTCCTGTTTGCTGTACTGCTTTCTAGAACATTTTGACAAGCTCAGGAGGAATCTGTCCAGAACGAAGCTGAGTGTGCCTAAGGAAAGAAAACAATCTCCCTTTGGAGGGACGGATGTAGGTGGCAAAGCAAAGCTAACGGAAGGGTTTGTCACCTGGTATTTGAGAGGTTCTTTGCTCAAAGAGCATTTCCCTAATTATATCAGTTATCTATTGCCATCTTAATGCTGCATAATCAAACCTTAATGCCATTCAATAAGCAACAATTATTTTCCCCCACTAGTCAGTGGGTGGAATGTTCAGGTCTGACATGCATTTGAGTCTGGGAGAGTTTACATATGTCTCTGTTCAACTAAGTGGTTTTCTTAATCTTGGCTGAGCTTCCTTACATGTCTGGGGCATCTTACTGACTCAGTTATTATCCACCCTATCTTTTAGCCTTCCCATAGGTTTGTTCACAGACTAGCATGAAGATTTCAAGAGAAAAAACAAATTGTGCAGGATCTCTTGTTTCCAGGCTCAGAAGATGTAAAGGCTAATTCACCCACACTCTGTTGATCAAACCTGCTGCAACACCATCCCAAATCCAAGAGTTAGATTCGTCCCTTGCTATGGGGAGGACTAAAATGTCACATGGCCAAGAGTGTGGGTCACAACTTATTGTGCCCATCAATGCAATCTTCCACAATAATGTAAGAATAACAACCCCAATTTATTGGTTGCAACTACATGCTTATCATATAAAAAGTCATTAAAGTGGATGTTATGGGTCTTGGATTTAGCCAAGTTTCCATAGGTTAAGAGCAACAGGAATGTTCAGCTATCTGACATTTCAAGATATGGTGCCTTTACAAAGGGTCTAGGTGAAAATTGTTTATGACCATTGCACCAACACCCACTTCAGGAGAATAAAAAAAAAAACACTGAGACTAGGGAAAAAGCTTATTAAAGTGCTTAGATTTATGTGAAGTGTGTATCAACCCCCACCCCAGGGGAGGGGAGAGGTACTGCCCACTGCCCACATTCTTGTAAGAACTTCAATCAGATCATTCTCGTTTGCTATACATTCCCTGGAGTGTGGGATGACTGACATCTGATTCTGATATAAAAATCATATAAATGAATGCAATTTGAACCCATCAAGATCTCAGATTTAGAAGAAAGAAAAGTACAGGAAGCATGCTAATTGATGGTATGTCCATAGTTGGAATGCCAATGACACATGAGTTTGCCATGAATACATTAGATATGGAGAAAATGGGACAGAGTCAAGTTTCCTGAAAAGTAATATCCTGTCAAAAAGAAGCAGAAAGAGGCACAGAGGTCTATCAGCTGACATGGAATCATGGTATGCTTATGTGATAAGCATATAGTTGCAGCCAATAAATTGGGGTTGTTATTCTTACATCATCTGTGTAGGACCCTCATCATTTCCAGGGACTGTGTAGGGAAGCCACCAAAGACTCAAGAGAATTATAGCATACGTTATAGAATTGATTGGCTTTGACCACAGCTGAACCCAAGGAGACTCTACATATCTGCAGTGCAAAGAATGCCAACCCCAAATCCTGGAGTAGACACATTTGGAAAAGATGGGCAAACCAGTCTTCACCTGTCCTTCTCCTGCTCCCTCAGACCTTTGGCTACCAAGCTGATAGCATGTGAGGACATAGAAAAACCAACCACAACCCATTTTACCAACACCTAAACTTAAAGAGAGATTCACAAAGCAGTAGTAACCCACATGAATACTATACCTTTGAATTTAAAAATGTGTCTTTTACTTCCATATCTTTGGAATTGTTATAAAATACTATGTTAATTACCTATTTCTGCATAGCTAATGTCCATTAAATTTAATAGTTTTCAAACAATGGCATTTTTAACCTCTCAGTTTCTAGATGTCAGGGATCTAGGTACTGCTTAACTCTTGCCCAGGGTCCCACCCTGCAATCAAGAGCTTGGTGGGGCTGTAATCTCACTGAAGGTTGGACCAGGGAAGGATTCTCCTCCAAAATCAATGAAACAGTTGGAAAGATTTATTCCCTGAAAGGCTGTTTTCCAGAGGTCAAGTTCTTTGTGCTTGCCCACCTGAGTCTCTTCAAAAGTTAATTCACAACATGGCAGCCTATTTCATCAAAATGAGTGATAGAGAAGAGTCATGGAGCAAGACAATGCCAGACAGTAACTAGCCTTTTACAACATAAACCCCCAAATTATAATCTATCCCACTTACTATATTCTACTCTTTAGAAACAAATTACTAGGTAAATCTACCCCAAATGGTAGATTACATTGTATTATGGTTTGTGTCTAGATGCCCCACCCAAACCTCATAGAGTCATTGGGGCAGGTTTCTAGAGTTTGTGATTAATTCATGATCTAATGCTGGGATTATGGGTGTGAGTGCTACACCTACCCTGGGGTGGATAGTCTGAATGTAATATAAGGAAGGATAGAAGCTTGCTAGCTGCCAAAGTCACTGCTCCCCCCTTTGCTCTTTGCTGTTTTCTGCCACCATGAGCAGCTTCCTTCTGCTTTGGGACACTCTGCCTTGGAGCCAGCTGAATATGAACTCAAACTTCCACTAACTGGGAGCTAAAGAAACCTTTCCTTCCTTAATTTGGGGTTTGGGTGTTTTGTCCCAGCAACAAGGGAAAAGTAAGTGAGGCACATGGGCTGTATCATGAGGAGATAATTAGGTGGTATCATCATAGAAGTTTTCCTACCAGTATAATACAATAAAATATCTTGATTTTATTAGAGAAATACAGCACTACTCTCAGCCAGAGAATTATTATACTAAATATGTAGATCTACAGTGTCTATAATATGAGCAGTACCCTCATGTGTCATATAACCTGCCAATCATATGTATTTGCCCAAGGGAGACATCTTCACATCTTTTTCAAACATTTCCTCCAAGCAGCTTTCAAATAATAACATAAGATGATAAAATAAACATAGCCATTACTGGCTCATTTATAACTCAATCTCTCCTCTCTCAAGCCACTAGTTTTTGAAAAGCAAATTCAAACACTACATTATTCACCTTCCATCATTTAGCATGGATGTCTACCTATCATTTTTAGAATTATGCAATTATCAAAAATTCCTTAATTTAATCCATTTTTAGTAAAGCTTTTCCAGTTATTTCAAAAATGTCATTTTATGGTGGGTTCATTTGAAAGAAGCATAACTTCAAATAAAATGCAGGTTGCTAACCATTACTTACGAGCTGACATTTTAATGACTAAGACAGACTTTTATGTGACTGAAAAGGATGGAAGAGTGATCAGAAGAGATATACATCACTCAAGTTTTTACCTGAGAGCAGAGAAAGCATTGGTTCACCAAGCCCTGTTCATGGATAGTGGTGAAAAGAATGAGGCTGCTTCCTTACAGCTTGTAGAGCTTTGTTGTTCACCAGGATAGTGACAGACATGCTATCTTCAAACCTCACTGCCATCCTTCAGGATAATTGTTATATGCCTCATGTTTATAGATAAGAAAATTCAGAAAATGAATGAACTTGCCTAAAGTCACACAGCTATTATTTGATAAAGCTAATCATCTAACTCAGTTCTGCTTAATCTCCCCAATGGCCTCTAAAAGCCAACCACAAATCACATGGCCATAGTTTTTAGGACACTGAGGTAATTTTGTTGTCTTTTTACTTTGCACAAGGTCTTTGTGCATGACTGTAATGGTTGATACACTGTATCAACTTGACAAGTTCAGAAGCTTAGCTAAGTGACTCAAGAGTGGCCAGCACACATTTGTAAATACCCTGAGCCTGTGCAAGAGGACATGGAGTGGGTATAAATGACTCACCCTAGTGTGGACAGCCTGCATACAATATAAGGGAAGAAAAAAGGCTTGCTCCGCCCTTTTACTTTTTTACTTTTGTTATCTTCTGTCACCTTGAACTAGTGCTCCTGTGCTGTGGCAACCTAACCAGCTGATTATGACTTGAAACTTCCACAAACTCTGAGATAAATAAGCCTTCTATTCCTTACTTTTGGGTGTGAGGTTGTTTGTAACAGCAATGAGAGAAAAGAAACCAAGATAGAACTTGGCACTGAGTGGGGTTGTTGCTATAACTATACCTGAACATGTAGTTCAAAAGCTTGTGGGAAGAATTTTGAATGGTTTGGAGTTGTCACCTGAAAGAGTAGTATTTGAACACCTTAGGCTGTTCTATATGGGAGATTCTGGTCAGAGCTCAGAAGACCCAGATATATGGGAATCAAGGGCAGAGAACTCATCAGAATGAATTAAAATGTGAGTTTGGCCAGAAAAGAAGATCCAGTAACATTGTGACCTACAAAGATAGAGCTCAGGAAGTCTTGATTGCTGAGAAGGAAGAGGAGAAGGAACTGCCTGAGGGCATCACAAGAAGAAGCAAGTCTCCACTCTTTACTGCGTGAAAACTACAAAAGTGAAAGACTATGCTTTAAGGAAAGCCTCAGAGCACCATATTTTAGAATGGTGATGACATAGAAAACTTGTTCCTAAGAATTAGATTCAGCGTGCTCAGCAATCCAGACACACAACCCCTACAAAAGAGAGGAAAATCTGTATATTGTTCCAGCTGGAAGCAGCAGACCTTAGCATCATCCACATAGTACCATTTTTAGGTGCATTCAAAATACAAGAGTTATGGGTTTAAGAAGGCTTTCACTCTGATTTCAGAAGGCCTGGGAGACTAAGCAGTGTTTCCCTGAGAAGTCAATATCTGAAGCTGTGAGGGTGCAGTGGAGATCCCAGAAGTTTGGAAAGGCCAAGAACATGGATTGTCTAAGGAAAGCTTCAAAGAGGGAGCAAAGCAGACCTAGAAGAAGCTATGAGAGCTATGACCACCAGAACTGCCATAGAAGTAGAGTCATGCAAACCCTTTGAAGTGCAGAATCTGCCACAGATTGCTTCAGATGCTGAACATCAAACTACAGGGTATAATGTTTGCTCTGCCAAATTTTTAGATTTGCTTTGGTCCTAATGCTGTATCCCCTCATTTGAAACATTTGGAATGAACACACTTATCTTGTGCCATTCAATAGTAGCAGTACTTAACTTTATTTTCATTTGTACACGGGCTTGCAGCTAACAGTGTGACTTAAATCTCAGAAGAGACTTGGGACTTGGACTTTGCAACAGTGCTGAAATTGTTAGAAATGTGGGCAACTCTTAGAGGTAAATGATATGCCTTTTACATAAAGGGATATACATGAGTCTTTGGGAGGCCAGGGATGGAATTATGGTTCTAATGTTAGATAATGTTGACAGACTTAATGCTGTTTCTTCAGGATTGTTAAACTTGTGTTATAATGTTCAAGCTGTGAAATGATACAAATAAGCATGTCTTTGTATCTGGAGACTGAATTAAAGAAATGTGTCTGGTTGCCAAATTGACAAGGGATACATCATAATGGTTAATATATTGTGTCAACTTAACAAGTTCAGAAGCTTAGCTAGGTGACTCAGTGGATGGGCAAGGTCCACACTTGAGAACATCCTGAGCCCATGCAAGAGGAGAGCACAGATACTGACTGGGTATAAAGAATCCATCCTAGAAAGGAGACCCTGCATACAATATAAGGGAGGGAAAAAAAGATTGTTCTCTCCATCTCTCTTGCTTTTTTGCTGCCTTCTGCTGCCTTGACAGTGTGTTTCATGGTACTGTTGCCCCTGTGCCATGACACCCTGTCTTGGATCCAGTTGATTAAGGACTGAAATCTCCATAAACTGTTAGCTAAGAAAAACAATCCCTTCCTTAACATTGGGCATCAAGTATTTTGCCCCAGCAATGAAAGAAAAGTAACTAAGACAATGATATTGGCAAGAACTGAATCACATGTGCTGTTCATTTCACTTTCCGTTATTTGGTCTATAGAGTAGATGAGGCCCATATAATAAATGTGGCCCATATAAAGCCTGATTGGCCTGCCTCCACTTGGAAACTATGATAGCACAGAACACAGAATAAAGAAAATCCAGTTCTAAGAAGTAACCAACCAATATGAAAGGCAATACTCCATTACCCTAGTATTATAGTTTAGATTTTAGGCTCATGTGTGGTCAGTCTGCCCTTATATCACTGAGGGTCTTTCCTTGAAGAATTCCTGTTCTGATCTCTCTCTCTCTCTCTCTCTCTCTCTCTCTCTCTCTCTCTCTCTCTCTCTCTCTCTCTCTCTTTCCCTTCCTCTTCCCAGACTCAATGAAGCAAGCAGCCTTCACTGCCATGCCACCAGCCATGATGCACTGCACCATTAGGTCCAAAGACAATAGGACTAAGAGATCATAGAGCAAAATCTCTGGAATTGTGAGCCAAAATAGATCTCTCCTCTTTTTAATTTATTCCTCTCTGTCATTTTTTCACAGTAGTGGTTATGAGCCTTACGTATTAGGCCACTCTCAGCTTTACTTCAGTGTTTGTCTATTTGACAGTGGTGACAGCAGCAGAAGTTGGGGGCAAGACAGGTTCATGCCCATATGCCAGGAACCCTCCTGAAAATGCATGACTTTACTGGAAGCTAGACATTGAAGAGTCTTCTGGAGGAATTCCCAGTATTATTTCATTGGGATGGACCACTATGGAGCCAAGTCAACTGCATTCTTTCATTCCATGACACCTTCCCAAGAGCCATCAGCTCTGCCTGAGCCTATTCTCATACCCACCATTTTTCTGCCTAATAAACTCTTGGCCCTTCACAATTCAACATGAGCCCTATTTGCATTATGTATCCTTTTCTGTCTTCCCAGACGGTTCTGTCCTTCCTCTTTCTGCACTCATCACAATTCCTCCTTCTTTTTATTTGGAACCATTTGCAAGAGAGGACATAAACCGTGTCTGTGTAATTCTGAAAATGTAGCAGGCACTCAATAAATATTTATTGATTAGTGTCTTTAATAAAAACAAGTTGTAAATGCATTTACTAAAGTCTCAAAGCAAAAATGAGAACCCAAAGGTGTTCCACCCATAAAATAGAGCAAAACTTGAAATTCACTTCCTTCTTCCCATTGTGCTTTCTACAACCTACTCCAGTAAATTTTTCTCCTCTATCTTTTAAAGTCTCTCAAATTTCACTGCTAGGCAGGCCTGCTTTGTGTCCTTCTGACATAGCTCTTTCTTCCATGAATCATCATTTTCCTTCCCCCTTTCTTTTGCATTTTCACACTTACCCAATATCTAGATTCTAATCACACTACCCAAGAAGGTGAAGCAGGAACTGTAGACTCCTGAAGATGTGGGCTTCTGCTTATTGTGTTCATTGATGCATTCTCATTGCTTAGGATAGGACCCAGCCTACAATTGATGCTGGAGCAAGATTTATTGGTAGAATAATATATTTTCTTACTTTTTTTACTTTTATATAAAGACTTATTATAATTTTATTTGTAAGAGCCAAAACCTGAAAATACTCAACATGTGAACAAGTGACTAGATAAGCAAATTGTGAGCATAGCCACACAATAGGATACTACTGAATACTAAAAAGGAGTGAATTATGGACAGGAACAAAAATCACTGAAGAAGCTTAAGATAGTTATTTAGAATAAAAGAAGCCAGACAAAAAGTCAACTGCTGTACATTATAATTTATATAAAAGCCTAGAAAATGCAAATATTTTATTGTGACAGGTAAATGAGTGGTGACAGGAGGATAGGATGCTAGACTAGAATAAACATTAGGGGAGAAGAAATTGCCAGGGACCTCAAGGGTACTTTGGGAGTGATGGATATGTTCATCATTTTAATTTGGTGATGTTTTCATGGTTAAATGCATGTGCCAAAGCCCATCAAACTACATTTTACACATGTATAGTTTATTGCATTGAATTAAACCTCAGTAGTTACTGAGCAATATTTTTGATAATTATTTCAATAACATGCCTCTATAAATAAGTTTACTTTTTTATGAATTTATGACAGAGTGTACGGGCATACAGGGTCTCACTACATAGATCGAACTCAGGGTGATCCTCCTGTTTTCAGCCTCCCCAAGCACTGGGCTTACAGGTGCACAACACCACATCCAGTCTCAATCACTGCCTCAGTGCACCCTGGTGATGGGGTCAGCACAGCACTGTGGAGGGCGAACCCCAGCCACTGGGCTCTGCCTAAGTAGACATGTTAAGCCACTGAGCTACCTGGCCAGCCTTTTTTTTAACTTTACTTTTTATTTTTTATTTTATTTTTTTTTTTTATGTCTTTTTGAGACAGGGTCTCACTATGCAGTTCAGGATGGCCTTAAGTTCACTTTGTAGCTCAAGCTGGTCTTGAACTCACAACAATCCTCCTGCCTCAGCATCCCAAGTGCTGGGATTATAGGCATGTGCCACCATGCCCGGCTTAACTTTACTTTTTAAATGCAACTTTTTTATTTTTATTTGTTAAAGAGAATAATATAATAGTTTAAAAAAACCCTATTAGAAACAATACAGAATTTCACTAAAAAAATAGGAATTCAACAAAATTGTTATATTGCATATTGTTGTCTTCAAATGAGTTATTCATATTGCCAGACATAAGCATACAAAATTAGTTAAAATCTTTTTTTAAAATGCAAAATAAAATAAGTCTACTTTAAAGTATCAGAGGGTTGAAAACCAGTGAAGAATGACAATTGCCAGAAGACAGAAGTTCAGAATGGTGACCTTCTGAGCCTATGCCTTTGGAAAGACCATTAAATGTTTACTTTAAAAAGTAGAAATAAGGGGCCTGCCAAATAGCTCAACAGATTAAAGTGCTTGTTTAGGCAGATGCAGTGCCCTGGGTTTGATACCCAGCCTGCTGTGTTGGTCCTGCCTCTGGGGTGCACTGAGATAGCAATTGAGACTGGGCGTGGTGTTGCATGCCTGTAATCCCAGCTCTTGGGAGGTTGAACACAGGCAGATCACTATGAGTCCAATCTATGTGGTGAGACCCTGTAGACTAGACCCTATGTAGCCTGTACTAAAATACAAAAAAAAAAAAAAAAAAAAAAAAAAAAAAAAAAAAAAAAAAAAAAAAAAAAAAAAAAAAAAAAAAAAAAAAAAAAAAAAAAAAAAAAAAAAAAAAAAAAAAAAAAAAA
>PVKA01013713.1:0-13088 GCA_004027165.1 Ctenomys sociabilis | reverse complement strand
AGCCTGGCCTCAAACTCACTGTGTAGCTCAGGCTGGCTTCAAACTAACAGCAATCCTTCTGCCTCAGCCTCCTGACTGCTTGGATTATAGAGGGGCGTCCCCATGGCTGACCTCACTTTTTAACTTCCTTATCAAGAGAAAAATAAGCTATGTGGTTCATTATGGCAAAAAGAACTTTGTTCATCAAGGAAAGAACTTGCTTTCAAATCCTGACCTCTACTAACTAACTGTACTGATCCTCAATTTCTTTGTCAGCAAAATGGGGATTAAAATGGTACTCAGTAGTATTTATTGGAAGGATTAGAAATGATATATAACTCACTTTGTGAATATGAAGTAGTCAAAAATAAGACAGCTATTAATATTTTATTTGGAGTAGTTCTGTCTGTGGGTTGACTCTGCATATGCAGGTACTTCCCTACCTGATGCAAAATGAAGGCTTCCCAAACATGCAACCAGAACTCACCACGAATCGCACCACAATGAAGAATACATCAGAAAACTTAAGAGAGTTTGCAATAATTCTCTCCTATCAAACTTAACCCCTCTGAGCTGATAACAGCTCTTTCAGTTCTCCAAGGGGGTCAGAAAAAAAAAATAGACACTTGTTTTTGCTCATCTTTTTTCTTTGTTTTCTATTCTACCACAAAGCCTTTGTCTGAATGGAAAAATTCACCCAACCCTCTTCGTCCCCAAAAGGCTGAGTCTTATCCCAGAGGCAGTGGCAGAGTCCAGCTAAGCTTCCCTTGTGTCTTTGGGAATTCTGTTGCCCATTGACCCAGACGTGCTACACATGCTGCAAAATCCATCTGGCAAACTTCATTAGCCATTTAGGCTTCTGCAGTGCTATTCAGAGTCCTTTATTTCCTGGCATTAATTTAAAGCAGCATTTTCTCCCCTCTGTAGTCATGTTTCTGTGAGTCAGAGGCTTAAAAAGTGGAGTGCAGTGGATTTTGTCACAAATTGCCCCAAATCAAAATGCTCAGTTCCATCTCCCATTTCATTTCTAAATGATTAGAAGTAACTGCCTGTAGCACCTGGTAGGCAAGGACTCTGAGACCATCCTAAGGCAAATTATCAATGACAAAGTGTAAAAAAGATACCATAGCCTTATAGATTTCATGTTTTCCACTAACAGAGTACTAATATCTGCCATGGCATGAAATTAAGGGATATTGGCATATTTAACATCCAAAATCTAATTGACACACTTTCTTCTTTCACTCCAAGAAAGCAAACTGGTATGAGTCTCACGTAGGTCACTGTGACAATAATAATGGTTATTATGGAAGGAGGGCTATTGCAAGCTACGGTTTCCTATATAATACAGTGGACCACCACTCCCCAGTTATCAGAACAGTGCTGGTTGTGATATAACCAATTCAGATTAACTTAAGCAAAGAAGGAATGTTTGAGCTCATGTAACAGAAAGGAGTCATGAGTAAGAGCTTAGAATTAAGGGAAGAGGAACTGGTTCCAGCGACTGATTCCAGAGAGGTCCCTTCTCTTAACTCTACTTGTCTCTCCTTATGTTTACCTATCGACTGTATCTCCTGCTAGCACAAACAGGCCTGTCCCCTACAGTGCGTAACAGAGCTGCTGTGTTTCCAGGACATATAAAGTGCTACTTTTTCCCAGTGCTGGGGAAAACTTCACATTGCCAGGTTCACATTTGTGTTCCTTGGAGCAGTCAATTTGTCCTCAGGCAGTTTGGACATCCTTTTGGCCAAGGAGCATGTGTTTGTAATAGAAGAAAGGCATTTTTAATTTTTATTTTATTTATTTATTTTTGGTGGAACCAGGGATTGAACTCAGGCCCTTGCACTTGCCAGTGAAGTGCTTATTCCACTGAGCCATCTCCCTGGCCCCTTAATGTTTAATAGGAAGAAAAATTAGGCCCACTGAGAAACATTGTGTAGGCTACATGCTGCACAAAAGCATCCAGGTATGACAGAGGGAGGGATAAAGTTGTTCTGGTAGTCTGCTTAGTAAACCACAAGCCATAGTCCCAGATATGCCCTCAAGACTAAGGAGTAGGTTTTTCTAATTCATACAATGGTATCATTTGAACTGCAGAAGCCTGGACCAAAAGCAATAGATAATGTGCACCACTTAAAAACTCTAGGAAATAAATAATGATTATCTAATTTTTAAGATGAGTAAACAAAGTCCATAGAGGAAAGGTCATTTTCCCAACTGTTATACAACAGGAAATTGTAGAACCAGCATTCAAACCCAGGTCTGGCTGCAGAGCTTTTGTTTTTCCTAAAATAACCACCTGTGGAAAATAGGACTCCTAATACCACAAAAAAGTGAAAGGAGTGGATTCATTGTGCTTCTTGTCTGTGAAAATGCAGATAACCCCTCAGAGACAGGCAATCTAGCCCAGGAAGCTGAGCCAAGCCTAAGACAAGACATGTCATAGAAACTGTGTTTGCAAACAGCTTGAAAGCCATGATGTTTCACTTAAAAAGGTAATTTCTTGCTTGGAACAGTGAGAAATTAGATGCAATCTGTTTTGATTTTTTTCCCAATTGAGGACATGCTTTAGTGACCAATTTGAAGACATGCCAACATCCGTCTCTAGGATATGTTAGCTTGGTTTATGTCTCTATTCATAAAAGAAATCTAAATCACTTCACAGGAAAAGCACCTCAGAATACTGTATATTCAAAGGCATGGGGATGGGCTGAACTCTTTCTTCCTGGATATTATTATTATTCATGATGGTAACAATAACAAGTATTTTCTGTCAGATCTTGTGCTAAAGGCATGCATAAACACAGGGCCCAATTAGAAAGTCAGACTGGGGGATATTTTTTCTGCTCAGTCTTCTGGAACACTCTTCTGGTTCCGGGAAAATCCCCTGTGATGGACTGGTCTCCCACCATGAAAGCAGAACAGAGTAGAAATCCATAAGATCTCCATTATCCTTCCAGAACATTCTATGTTTTAAAAACCTTTGTTAGGGCAGTTGTATGTCCTTTGCAAAACGGAGCAAGAAATGCAGGATTGCCCATTTATTCCCTAGCCCCACACATGCACAACCTCACCCATTGTCACCACCCCCCCAATGTGAATGGGGGTGACACATCACTGAGGTGTCAGTATCCCTTAATCCACAATTTACATTAGGGTTCATCTTGGTGTTGCATGTTCTGTGTGGACAAACATAAAATGAGATGTGCCTATCATTGTTGTATCAACATAGTAGTTTCACTGCCCTAAAAATCCTCTACACTCCATCTGTTTATCCCCCCAATCCCAGCCCCTGGAAACTACTCATCTTTTTCACCCTCTTCATCATTTTGTCTTTCCCAGAATGTCACACCGTTGGGATCAGATAGTGCGTAACCGGTTCAGAATGTCTCTTTTCACTTCATAGTATTAATTTGGCTCCACATCTTTTCCTAGCTTGATAGTTCATATCTACAGTCTCTTTCATGCTTTAATTAACCAAAGTCTCTTTCTGTTGCTTCCACCCCTGCACCCTGTTCCCTAGAAGTGCTGTTATCCCCACATCGCAGGTAAACCTGAGACTCAGAGATATAACACATGGCTAAGGAACAAAAGAGCTACAGAAAGCAGCACAGAAACTCTAAGGTAGAAGGAAACATATGCAACTGTACAGGCAGGCTGACTTGAATGCAAGTACTGGTTTCATTACTGACCTGCGGCTAGACCTCCTGCTAGTTAGTTAACCTCTCTGGGCCTCCATTTCTGCATCTATATCATGCAGACAATTGTGCTTCTAACACAGAATTCTTGCAAACATTAAAAGAAATCAGGTGTGCAGTGCTCTCCATGCAGAGTCTGGAATGTAGCAAGCATCCAACATCTGTTAGCTGTTGTATTTGTGATTATTTGTGTTCATTAACCACTTTCTAGCACATCACCTTATAAAGGGTTATGTGACCAGCTGAGCTGGTAGGATTGTTTGCTTTGTTTTATCAGCTTCCCAGACCTCAGAATGGTGGTGGAGGGAAAGCAGCAGATGAATGACCCTTCCACCAGGGAGTCTTTGACATGGGGTGACTCCTGAAGCCAGACACTTATTCCGGTTCTCTCCGTGTCTCAGGGGAACCCTAGCACAACCCAGCAAGAGCTCAATTGATCATGCTAATGATGATGGATCTCCTCCCCTTTGCCATTTCATCACCAACTGCCCAGCGTTTTATCAGTTTTACCCAGGGCAGAGCAGGCCACACCCACCCCTGCCCACGAGGGCCTTTTCTTCTCACTCTGAGTCACCCAGAACAGAGCCAATTAAAGAACTCATTCATTTCTCTACCCTCCGCCCCCTTAATTACCAACAGTGCTGGGAGTTGAATAACATTGAACAAAAGACAGATTTATTTACCCCAGGACATAAATAAGATTATCGGAAATAAGCATTCAGAGGCCCTTAGCTCCTGGGAGAATTTTAATTTGCTGACCCCTGCCTTACAAAAATCTTAGGTCTTTTCACATAATTATAAAATCACCAGGAGTCCTGCCTGCTTCAGTTATTTGCTGGCACACATTCTCCAGCCTGGCCCTTTGCTCTGCTTGGCCAATTACAGGAATCTACACTGGGGTTTTACAACACAGTCTTTTGAGGCAATGAGGAAAACCTGAAAGAAATTTTCTTCTTGGTAAAGTTTTTCTGCTGGAGGCTTCCTGGAATTACAGAGGTATGTAAACAGGAGGGAAGAGGTGGCACAATTACCTGGATTAGAACATGTCTGGTTACAAATCACTTAACCCCACATGGAACTGGCATTAAGCCAAGAAGGAAATCTAGTCTAAGTCCACCATTAAAGATAACTTCAGGAATGGCTCAGTTAAGGGGCTTTAAGCATGGACCTAGGCTCAAACTTTATTTATATCTGCTACAAGTTTCGCTCTGTGTTGGCTTCTTCTGAGAAAGGTGGCTCCCAGAACTCTCAAGTTTCCAACCTATAGCATCCTAAACTTGTGTCTTATAGGGCCAGCTTTGCTTAGCTTAAAGCAATCATTACGGCTGAAGGCTGAAACACATCAATTGGTTCTGTCCAAATTTATATCTAGAGTGGGGGGTCAATTCTACCTAAAGTAGGTAAAAATAATGGAATGTTCATCAGAGGACTCTTTTGGGATATGGCTTTCAGAACCTTGCAGTCTTCCTGGAGCAACTTAGAAGTGGTAATTTTGGCACAAGCCTTGTGTTGAGTTTATGCTCATTCTAAATGTGTGTGTGTGTGTGTGTGTGTGTGTGTGTGTGTGTGTGTGTGTGTGTGCCATAATGCTCATTACCTCAGAATGTCACTTAACTTAGAATAGGATCTTCACAGAGGTGTCAAGTTAAAAGGCAGTTTTCATTATTTGACCAATTTTGCATACCTGTGTTAATCTGAGCAACAAATTTAACAATGAAAATACATAACGTGACAGCTACTGTTAATTTTTATCCTTATTTTAAAACTGTGTACTTTATGTACTGTTCTTTGCCACTTTGTTTCTGTCTTTGATTTTGCTCTTTGTTTTTGGTTTTCTTTTTGTTTTTACTCTTTAAAATAAACAACAACAACAACAAAAAAAAAAAAACCCAAGAAAATTGAAAACAAAAATGGCAGTCATTAGAGTTGGTAGCGTTCCAGTATAATAAGGGTCTAGATAAGAAAGGAAAACTTGTACACACCGTTGCATAGAGGGGAATGCCATGTGAATATACTGATGGCCGTGGTCCAATCAAGGAGAGAGAAACCTCACAAGAAATCTTCTATTGCAATCACTAGACGATACCAACCCTGTTAACACTTTGATCTTAGTCTTCAAGTCTCCAGAACTAGGACAAAATAAGTTTCTCCTATTTATTGATTTATTGAAGTTTGAATTATATTTTTATTTTTTTAAAAGAATGGAAAAATTAGAAATGATACAGAATTTCACTAAACGAAATCACAGAAATTCAACCATGGTTGTTATACTTCATATTGTTATCTTCAAATTAGTTGTTTAAGTTACTAGATAGAAGCGTGCAAAATTGGTCAAAAATCATTTTTAAAAAAAAAAAATTAAGCATTAACTAATCCTTTCAATAGACCAGCAGAAATAAGCTATTTTGTGTACATACATATGTATTTATTTATCTTCCTTTCTTTTCTTTTACTTCACCTCAGTTGTTCCTTCCTTTTGAACACTTGCTCTCCCTTTCACAGTATCTACTGTAATAGAATTCAGAATTTACTTATTCAGGTTCTTACACTAGAGAGGCAATATAGTGTTTACGCATGTGGACCTGATTTATTTCACTTATGAGTATGGTCAACTAATTGCACCCATTTACTTATAAGAGCATATATCACTGGGTTATGATGTTTTCAGTTCTGGGAAAATACCCAGGAGGGAAATAGCTAGGTTGAATGGAACCTGTAACCCTAGTATTTTGAGGACTCTCCACATTAATTTCCATAGTTGTTGTATCAGTCTGCACTCCCACCAACAGCAGAGAAGGGTTCCTTTACCCCACAGCCTCTCAAGAATTTGTTATTGGTTGATTGCATAATAGCCATTCTTCCTGGGGTGAGATGGAATCTCAGCATTGTTTTAATTTGCATTTTTTAAATGATGAACGATGTTGAATATTTTCTCAGACATTTATTTACCACTTGTATTTTTTTCATCTACGAAGTACATATTGATCTCATATACTCATTTTTGATTGGATCTTTGAATTTAGGGGGCCTGATCTTTAATTCTTTATATGTGCTAGATAGAAGTCCTTCTGTCTGAGGAACATTTGGTTATTTTTTTTTCCAATTCGTGAGTTTTCTTTTCACTCTGTTGGTGATTTCTTTTCATGTACAGAAACTTTTTAAAAAGATGAGACCCCAGTTGTTGATACCTAGAAGTATTTCGTGTGCAGTTTGGTTTTTATTCATGAACTCTCTGGCTATCCCTGTATCTTCAAGACTTCTACTTGATTTCTCATTCAGTAGATTGTTTCTGGTTTTTTTTTTTAATATTTCCAACAATGTGCTCTTCAAAAAAATTAAATATAATGCAAAATAGTAAAAATAAAAAAACTTACAAATGAATCCAAATTTCACTAAACAAAAAATGAGAATTCAATAATTGTTATTATATTGCATAATGCTGTCTTCATATTAGTTGTTCAGATTACAAGATATAAGCAGGCAAAATTGGTTTTAAAAAGTTATAATAGCTTTAAAAGGAGATGAAAAATAAAATTTTCCTTATTTAAACTATCATACTGTGGCACTTTGTTTTACAGCAGCCCAAACAAACTAAGATAGCATCCTCTGAGGATGATAAGCTGCAAAGTGTTCATGTCTCCTGAGAGCCTAAAACAGTTGTTGTAAGACTGACTCCACATTGTAGGGGAATGCAAAGTTCTTTCCAATTCCTGGACACCTCTGGGAGTTCATGCCACCATGGTCACTCTTGGTTTCAAGCTTATATTTCCACAGGGTTTTCTGTGTTCATAACAGCATTATTTCAGACATTAAGCTCAGCCCTTTCCCATAATCACCACCCTTAAAAAGAACCCATTTACCCAAGAGATGTCTGTGCATTTTGTTGAAGTCTGGGAGTGGAAAGAGAAGAAGAGATCGAATTGGACATTCATACAAAGCTACAAAATTGAACATGAATATGTGTTCTTTGATTTCAAAATATTTATTGAGATATTTCAATAAATATTCAAGTTCAGTGCAAGTACTTTGTTCTGGGTATAGAAGATGCAGCAGAGAACAAGATAGACTAGCTCTTTGTACTCAGGGAGGTCTTATTCTACATGGGATGACAAATGATAAAACAAGTAAAATGAGCAAGAGAAATCCACAGAGTATCAAGTTTCATGAACAAAGTAAGTGGGTTGGGTGGTAGATGTAATATGGGGGTGATTTTTTTAAATCAGGGAGAGGCTACAATCAGTCAATTTTTCATGGAGGTGATGAATGTGGAGCTGACTCTAGAAGAAAACGGAAAGGAGCAACCATATACTGGGGACCTTGAGGGTCCCGTGGCAAGGAAGTGCGTGATGGGTAATTTTACACACCAACTTGCCTGAGCCAGGGGGTGCTCCAATAATTGAATTTGGTTAGACATCGTTTCTGGGTATGTCCATGAGGATGATTCTGGGTGAGATTCACATTTGAAATGATGATTCTCCCACTGCATTGTCTTCAATATGGGACATTGTTCTGCTCCTGCCTTCAGAATCAGATCCAAAATGAAACTTATTCAATTCACGTCTCCTGGTTTTAAGAGGTGATTTAAGCCCTGAGTACACCACACCCATGCCTGAGAAAGGGCCGGTGTGGTTCCCTCCTTCTCTCTTACCTTTTGCCTTCTAATAGACAAAATTGCATCAAGGAGGCCCTTGCTGGATACTGGCACCATGATACTGAACTTCCAAGCCTGTGGAACTTTCTCAGCTGTATAACCATATACCCTGATAATTTCCATAGTTCATTGAGTATAAATGTGATGCGTTATGGAATACATTTGATACATATCCTACGGGTTATGTTTCTGACAAACCTTCCCAATGTAGAAGTTCTTGGGGCGATATAACATCCCTAACAAAGGAGCCAGAGTTCCAGACATAGAGTGAAAATTTCCACTGCCAGTCACCCTGGAATAAGGCCTCCCACTGAGGATATAAGGAGCAGCCTCAGACTGGATGGCAGAAAATGGATGTGAGTTCCAATACCCTGCATGTCTTGGTCACTGACAGGGTGTGGGCAGCTCTTTCTGTGATCACAGAGTTGGATCCAAGGGCTCTAAACACATTACCCCCAGGAGCAGTTAACAGCAATAATTAGCATCTGGGTCTTTCTCCCCTTCCAGAACTTTGAGTCACATCAGCAAAAAAGTCCCAGCCAGTTCTTCTCTGCTCCTGTGGCAAGAAGGAGAAGGTCTCTCCTGAGCTGAGAGGGGGTGCTAGGGCAGGGCTGCAGCAGCTGGAGGCAGAAGGCAGGGAGCTGAAGCAGAAAAAGCAGCCCCACTTGAGAAATGGGAGGCAGTGGTCCAGAGAACCATGGATGGCTAAACTGACAAGAAAGATAAATCTGTGAAACACGCCACATTCCCCAGCAAGGGATACCCGGCTTTACAAAGGAAAGTGAAAAGAGAGAAAGGAAGAATAAATAAAGAGAGGCATAAAGGAATGGGGGAGGGACAGAAATTAAGATGAAAGCTTAAGCATCACAACGGAAACCTTTAAAGGGGAAGTGGCACTAGAGACCGGCAAAATAAGGGGCTGGCTTGTAAATAAATAAATAAACTAAAGCAGTAAGGAAAAACTAAAAATAATTGTGTGACTAGATACAGAGATAAGCCCATTATGAATCAATCAGCTTTTTATTGTTGTGATAAATGCTCAAGAATATTAATTGAGAAGAGGCAGATTTATTTGGGGCTCGAAATTTCAGAGGTTTCTGTCCAAGGTTGAGCAGCTCCACTGTGACAGGCCGGTGGTGAAGAAACAACAGTGTGGTAGAAGGTTGTAGTGAAGGAAAGCCTGACAGCTGGAACAAAGAGAAATCAGAAAGCCAGAGAAGAAAAGACCAGAAACTTCACAAATCTTTGAAAGCCACGTCCCTATTGACTTCTGCAGTCAGATAGGTCCGCCTCCTAATAAATCCACTGGGCTACAAGCTCATCAGTGAACTGTCCTTGTTCTTTCATGGTCCTTTCAATTCCCAAAAGTGTCACCTCTAAATAGTGCAGTATTGAGGACCAAGCACCCAGCGCAGGAGCCCTGGGGGGCGGGGTGTCATTTATAGCATGACGATTTCCCCTGCTCATTTAATTTGTACCTGACAACAGCTCTGAGCCCAGTATAGTTGCCTCACTCTATAGATGTGGCAATTAAGGCTCAGAAAGTTTGAATACACTGTTCAGGTTCACATCACTAGGAGTGAGGACAGTCAGGAAATTGAATGTGTCCTGTTTGACCTCAAATCAAGTCCCTTTAGATGTGTTCTGCAGAATAACATGCCCCCAAAAACCTGTTCTAAAAGTGAGAAAAGAGGAGATTGGAGCAAAGAGCATTGGAAAATTCTCATATGATTGTCCACTTGGAAGGTCATGCCCCATAACAGCATGCTGTAAGGGACTGTTCCCACTGCATGACACCCCAGGTAGTGACAGTTAGCTTCATGTGTCAACTCCACAGGTAACCGTACTCAGATCAAACACTAGTCTAGACATCACTCTATGTTTTTAAATGAGATTAACAATTAAATCTGTAGACTGCAAATAAAACAAATTATCCTCAAAATTTGAGTGTGCCTTGCCAATCAGTTTAAGGAGGGGCTTGGAAGGCTTACCCCCATTGAAGAAGATGAAATTCTGCCTTTGGACTTCATTGCAAAGTTAGCTCTTCTCTGAGATTCCAGCCTCTATCCTTCCAGCCCTACTGGCAGGAGTTTGGACTTCCCAGCCTCCATAATCACAGGGCCAATTCTTCGCAATAACCCTCTGTATTTAAATAGTCAGCCCTAGCTATCCATGAGGGATTAATTGCAAGACTTCCTGATGACACCAAAATCCACAGTGCTCCAGTCTCTTACATAAAATGGCATAGTATTTTTATATATTATATATCCTCCCATATACTCAAAATCACTTCTGGATGACTTATAATACCTAATGCAATGTAATTGTATGTAAATATTTGTAATACTGTTTAAGGAATGTCAATAAGAAAAATATTCAGTACAGCTACAATTTTAAACATTTTTCTATCCGTAGTTGGTTGAATCCACAAATTCAGGACCCACAGATACTCCAGAGAAACAGCCCAACAGAGATGGGGAAACTTATCTTACTTAACATATATACTACAGGAATGTGTTTCCTGTATTAAAATTATATGCATTAGATGAGAGATGATGGATAGATGGATAGACAGGTATACAAATCCCTGTTGTTTCTTTGGAATAACCTTGATTAATACACAGGCTTAACAAAACCTTTTTATCACGTTCATGAATTATAAAACTCAGGACACAGCAGGGACCACACAAATGATTTCTGAGATTTTAACTGGGAAGGCTCAAATGGCTGGGATTCCAAAGGTTAGAGTTTAGGAGTGAAGGTTCAGGTAGACTTTTTTTCACTAACCTTTCTTCACGTGGAGGGAATAACTAGAGAACTAGGCTCAGCTAGGACCTCAAGCTGGAGAACATATATGTCTATTGTTGGCTCCGTACTGTAGCAAACGGCCTGGCTTTTTACAATCCAGCCTTAAGAATCACACATTGTCATTTGCACCATAGCCTGTTAGTCCTGGATTCAAGGGAGGGAACAGAGGTGTTAGTTCTTAATAGAAAGAGTGTGAAAAATCTGCAGACACATTGCAAAACTATTTCAAAGACAGAAATATGTTTAATTCTGTTTGACCCAGATTTTCTCAAGATCCCACTCATCTGTTGCCTTGAGTTGAATGCTATAGCTCTCGAATTCAGATGTTAAAGCCTCAGACCTCAGGACATCATTGCCTGACTTTATTTGGAAATAGAGTGGAGCCAGATGTCAATACTTACATGAAAATGAGGTCACACTGGACTAGGTGGGCCCCCTCCTTCGACATGACTGTGTCCTTATGCAAAGGGAAAATCTAGACACAGTTACTCACACAGACAGAACACTGCATAAAGATGAAGATGGAAAGCAGGGGCATGCCTTTTGCATTGAAGAATCCCCAAAGATGGCCAACAATGCATCAGAAGCTAAAATGAAATACAGAGCAGATCCTTCCCTCAGAGCCTCAGAGAAAGCCAAGCCTCTTGCTGGTGACTCCAAATTATAAGACAATAGAACAATTTATGTCACTTAAGCCACCCACTGTGTGATGCTTTTATTGTTGCAGCATCTCAGCTAAATGAATGCAGGTGTTAGCGGCCTTCATTTATTCATTCATTCAGCCAAATTTAAGACTTCATATCGCGGCCTCTGGCAACCTCTACACTCCCCTCCAATTCTTTCCTACCCCTCACTTGTGTTCCTGAAACAAAACATTTTGTAAAGATCGAACAAAATTATAGATACAAAAGCTTGTGAAATAGGATTAATTGATCAATAATTAATAGGATAATTAATCAATCTCTTTTTCAAATTTTGTTGCCTTGTGCTCTCTTCAGCAGCACACATACTAAAGCTAGACCAGTGCAGAGAAAATTAGCATGGCCTCTGTGCAAGGATGACATGCAGATTCTTTTCTTTAATATTAATTTTATTGAGAAAGAAATAGCAATGAGACAGTTTCAAAACAGGTTAGTAGGACAGTTACAATAATTAATACATTGCATATTATTGTCTTCATAGCAGTTATTCATAGAACAAGATGCAGACATGATATCTTGTCTAAACACTATTATTAGTTCAAAACTTTCTTCTCATTGAACTAAGAGAAAGTAGCTATATATCTATGCTAACTATTTTGTATATGCAGATATATATTTTTTTCATTACAAAATGGTCCTTCATTTATATCCCCCTTTTTTGTTTCCTTTTGTCAGAGATAGGTATTCCACTGCCATTCAAATATTGTACATGCATAAATCCAGCAAAGTAATCCTTATTGGACACGCAGATTCACGAAGTGTTCCATATTGTTTCAATCTACAGTTCTAGCTTAAAAGAGTTAGAAAAATAACAGCAAATTAAATCTAAGAAAATTAGAAATGAATAAATAGTAAAGAGGAGAACAGAAATCAATGAAATAAAAAAACATGATTCATCTAAAAATTCCCTAAAATTTGGCTTTTTAAAGACATAATGCATGGGACTGACGAGATAGCTCAGTGGACTAAAACATCTGCTTAGGCGAGCTTAGACAAGCACAGGTTCTACCCTCACACCGCAGGCTGCCCAAGCCCGGCCCCCAGGGCAGGCTGAGCCAGCTAGAGTCCCCACCTAGTGCTGTATGCCTGCAACTACAGCACTGGGGTGGCTGGGAACAGGAGAATCAGTATGAGTCCAAGCTATGTACTGAGACCCTGCAACAACCAAATACAGAAGAAGAAGAAGAAGAAGAAGAAGAAGAAGAAGAAGAAGAAGAAGAAGAAGAAGAAGAAGAAGAAGAAGAAGAAGAA